>JAQFZW010000051.1:0-142384 GCA_034687055.1 Heteromurus nitidus | reverse complement strand
AATAAAAGCTGCCGCAGCATGCTGCTTGACCAGTGTAATCACGCATCTACGTGCAGCGGCCGTTTTTACGCTTGCTGCCGGCCAGTGAGATAGCCCCTTAACTCTTTATGCATCTCGTATTCATATTGAAAACATACATATATATGAGATGACCAACGTGCGGATCCTTTGTCACAGTAAGTGTGAACACGGGGTAGTGATTAAATATTTATGTACGCATGCAAAATCACGTACTGTCATCCACATAGCTTCAAGGAATACATAATATTATCGTTTTTTCTGAGGAAGGATAAAAACTGTTTTTAATTAAGACACTCCGCGTAACTGTTGTTGGAAAAAGTGAATTCATTATTCCTCACACGCCGCAAATCACAAATCACATAGGTTATATACACTGGTACTTTAAAAGTTCTGGTCATTTTGAAGCCCACAGGCTTCTCTGTCAATGGGAGCTCGCCCCACAGACTTGAATCGCGATTGAAGCGTGATGTACCAATTGTACATGCAATACACGGCTCTGCCAAAGATTACAAAGTATGACGAAATCGGGAAATATAGGATGCACACAGATGCACACCTTAAATTTTTATGAATGTATGATTACAAATTAACGGCACATAGAGAAGTTATTCTAGGTTTTTTGTTCAAATGATGATTGGCAAACAATGGGATGACTATGTCAAAAAAAATTCATGAAACGAGTTCCGGATTTAGGCAGTAGACGATTACAAATATATTGGTCAGATATATTCGAGCATTTTTCCGTTTTTTTTTTGTTTCAGTTGCCCTCAAAGTAAGCGAATCAAGAATTAGTCGTTCAGACATGCGTAGACCTGCAAAATTGCATACGTCTGCTGGTGATATGTACATACACATAATCTTGCCGTAAGCAGTCTAGGTTCTCAGCAGTGACTTCATTTATTGCATGATGGACTGATATTTGGCAGTAGTAGAGGTATAGAGGGCAATTGCACGAATAAAATTGTATAAAAACTGGGAGAATTTATACCGGAATCCCTAACAAACGACGACGATCACTTTACACTCGTTTAAAAGCGCATACTTTCATTTGATCAAAGCAGATAAAAGGACATTTGAGTTGAAATGAATTTGAGAAAATGTAAACAGACAGCTGTAAAAATACGGCAAAATATTACTAACCATTTTTCAGAGGCTTTCAGTGGCTTTCTACAAAAAATGTGTAACAAAAGGAAGCAAAGCTGAATATCCGTGAGGAACCTCAGATTTCAAAGAGCAGGTGACTGACATCATCACCGTCGTGCATGCATAAGTGCATTTTTTGACTACCCTTCGTTTCGAATGCATCTATCTCTTCCTGATTTTCAATTTTAATATAAAAAAATCAAGCCTGACATAATGCATTTCATTACATCCATCAAATACGATGCACCTATCTTGCGTTTCGTACTTCGTATGCGACTACTATATGTGTGAGGTGCATCCAAGATGCATTTTAGCTCAGCATTGTGCAGAGTATATATCGTCATTATCATCAAAACTGTTTTTAGTCACACCGCGAATCAAAAAATTGTACAAATTGTTGAGAAAGTGAAAGTTTACACGTTCACGTGTGTGTACCATGTACCCTCACTACGAACCTTTGAGCATCGGCATCATCACCGTCTTCCCAAATCATTATTATGGAATCAATGCATGATACACAGACAACAGTGTGGTCAGTTCGTTTTACTGATTTTTCTCTCTCTTCAAACCATTTGTTCGTAATGATAACATTGGAAATGTAGGAGAGAAGCAGTGCAAATAAAGTAAGTGTAGATAAAAGAGTATCGTCCGTGAGTATAACTAACCACCTCAATTGACAAAAACACCTTGGCTAAACAACTTCTAAACACGAAGAAAATCTTTGGCCAGCCGTATGTGTGCATGCATGTGCATTGTAGAGATTATAATGACTCGTCTGAGATTATTATATTGATTGAATCGTCTGAGTCGACGATTTCTGCATTTTGAGAAAAATGCAAACAGCTCAGGTAGGGTTGAGGTGTATATACTCTTTAACGCATGGTAGTAAAATCAAGCGTATGTCAATCCTTTTAAAAGTTTATCGGCTAAACTTGTTTTTGCATTTGTGAAGATGCAGAGCATCTATCTATGTCCGTGGAAGACCAAACTGCCGTTGCGTTGTAGGTTTAAACGCTTCGACCAAAACAAGAGTTGTAGACTGCATTTGTATACAAAACTTGACCAATGCGTGCATCTGCAAAATGTATAAACGTGTTAAATTACGGTATGTTCTTCTTCGTAATGGGTTTATGTGGTAGTGGGCAAACGTATTCAAAGTCTCAAACCACTACTAACTTGTAAAACTTATTGGTGAATGTACAGAAGAGAATTCCAAGAACAAAGGTTTTATGACAAGAGCCCTTCCTAAATTAAATAAATTAGATTTTTTGTCGTTTGTGGAGGTTGCATGTAGCTCTTGATGACTTTATCAGGTCATCAGTCTAAAAAATCTGATTTTTCCTGTCAGTTTTTAACCATTTTCAGAAACGCAAAGAAATTTTTGTGAAAGTTGACAAAAAAATACTGTCTACATAATTGTCACTTTCAGATTTACTCTTTTGTGGCCAAAAGAAAGAAAACGCAAGTGCACCACATAAGCTAATCGTTGACTCATTATTTGATGTAGAATAATATATGGCATGTACATCTGAGTTATGAGAGTTATGATGACTATGACGAATGTGCAAAGCAGAGTTGCATGTAGGATGAACTGTGGTATCGGCGTCGGCTAACCAAAGAAAAAACACTTAACATTAAACACTGATCAGTCATCCATCAATTTTATGTGAAGGATTTGACATTGAAGAAAATTATAGGAACATCAAAATCAAAAGCAAACCATTCGCTACGATGATGTGATTTGAGATGACGGAAAAAATTGTTTTTTTTTTTCATAATGTTTGGACAGGTTGATATAATTACGAAGATTCAACTGATACTCGACTCATTTGACAATCTGCATAATGGTTATTAAGTTAGCAGTTAACACAATGCGATGTGCCAATCTATTTTAATATTGTCTCATGCATAATAAAATGTGCTTCACGCACATCGCGATTAGCCTGAGATTTGCAACAAAATAAATTGAAATGCTCAGCTTGGCTACACAACAGACATAAAAATCTGAATACTCTTCAGTTTTTTTGCAACTCTCGCTCCTTCCTCATAATTAATTGCGAAGGATGATGTCAAGGAAGGATTAATTGTGGTAAAAAATGTGTGTAACCGTCTCATTGAGTCTGTACTTGTCCCAAAATCTTTTTTAAATGTGTTAAACGATGAATCCTTGAACAACTTTACGACATACAACGTAGCTTAAATGGCGCAATAGTGCTTGAAGTTTTAAGTATGTGAATTGTATCTTAAAATCTTTATGCAAGTGCAATTCGCATTATTGTACCTGCAATTTAAAGAAGAAAGCCATTATGGCAAATTTCAATTCGACACTTCGCACACTAAATTTATTTGCTGCCTTGATGATTATTAAACCAGTGTGATCAATTACTACTGGAGAGATTTATGACAAGTCCAGTCCATGTGTCACAAATAGTCGTTGGTTTATATCTTCATTTCGCATGGAAAATATGTTTATTTGCATAAAAATTGTTTTAATGTTTTATGGAACGCATGTCCCTGAATTATGTAATGCATATAAATTTCATGACTGATTTTTTTTCGTATTTTGTATGCTTGTTACGGATTGGATAATGAGAATTAAACTTGTTTTTATTTCAGGAATTGGTATAGATGATACGTTTGTGATGTTGGCATCTTGGAGGCGAACTTCCCCTCACGATCCTGTTCCACAACGGATGGGCGAAACATACGCCGAGGCGGCTGTTTCCATTACAATTACTTCGATTACCGACATGTTGTCCTTCTGGGTGGGCGTTATCACACCATTCCCATGTGTGCAGATTTTCTCCATTTACTCAGGAGCAGCAGTTGTCGCGACCTACATCTGGCATATCTTCTTTTTCGGCGGAGCAATTGCTTGGAGCGGATATCACGAAGCTGAAAATCGTCATTCATTCTTGTGTTGGTACACCACCACTCCAAGATCCAAAATAAGTAAGTACTTTTCTTGGCTTTGAAAAATGTAAATGCTTATATTTCGCTATAACCTAAATAATGGAGAAAGCTTCGAAGCTTACAATAAATGGTGATTCCGGGTGTGCCGGTGAGCTTACTGTTTCAGCATTTTATTTTCATGTGATCTTCGCATTACACAACGGCTTTCCACTTTCCCCTCTTGCTAACTTTTTCGCTTAGTCATTTGAAATAGGGGTGATGGGTTTTCACTCAATACATGCTGTTGTGAACTTGTGAGCAATTATTAGAAAATCTCTGTAAATTGTAATTTTCATGTAATGATACGTGGAGAAGATTGTATAATCGTTTTTGTAATGCTAATAGCACTTTTTCGCTTCACCCCAGTCAAAGGATTGACATTTCATTTTTGCACAAAAAATATAACAAAGTGGTGTCAGTAAGGTTAAAAAGATATTGAAACGTGTACCTTGGTTGGATGGACATTTCGAGCGTTTGTGTAGATAGACAGGCTCTATAATTCGTGCCTGTCTTGCTTGGTTGAAGGATGCCCTTTGGTTTTTGATAATGTGCCAAATCCACTTTTTATGGTAGAAGTTCCCTTTTGTTTTTGAGTAACATGATTTCCAAGCATAAGCGGATGCTCTATACGCATCACAACCATGATGGAAATCGTAATCGATAGCACACCCTATAGACTGCAAGTCAATCAACATCTCTGCAAATGATATTGACTTTACCTGTACTTTACTACATAAAATCACATTACCAAGATTTATTTGTACAAACTTACGTGAAAAGAATATAATATACTTTTGTGAATGTGAATAGATGCGGTCGATATATTGTGCTATCGTCAATATTCAATAGAATAGGTTCTCCCAACCAATGCTTCATTTTTTGTCTGAGTAACCCTTAGCCTGCTTGATACACTTGGATTGCTAGCTAGCACATATATTGTTGAAAATGAAATTGAGTAGCAAAACGTATGTTTTTTTTAATTTTCATTTTAGTTTGCATTGATGGATAAAAAGCATATGTGCATATAGTAGTTCTTCGTAGTGAACGCCACTAAATTTTACAAGGTGAACTTTTGTTTGTGGTTCATGTATTCGCAAAAAGCATTCTACCATGTTGTAGCATTTTATACTGCGTGCCCTTCTATCATTGGAGAACTGAAGGCCCTTATGATGGACTGGCTAAATGCTAGCTTTAACGATTTCATTTTCGTGGTCTCCACTCAAGAAATGGTGTCCCTTACAAAATTAAATTTTTTTGAGCAAATATAGGTACGTTTCATTGAATGCGTTTATTAGGTACAATGATAGAGTATAGAATAGTATCACTTCATTATTATCGTTTATACATAACTTCACTCTCGCATTAGGTCATATAAAGGTAGAACGCATGAAAAGCAATATTTTTGAAGACAGCTACTTACATTGATGAAAACGCCAACTCGAGAAAAAATAAGGCTACCCTTTTATTACGTACGCTTATTTACTTTCATTTGCTCTGATTTTGTTAATCTTGTAGTATGGGATTGATCCAAACCTACAAACTGCTTAAGTAATTATTAGTTTTCCCTTAACAGGATTGATTAATAATGTATTACGCTTACAGTTGATTATATTATGGCTTCTTGGGTTACACGGTTGGGATTACTTTCTAAATAAATTCTGACCTTCATTTTTGGAGATGGAACGCTTTCGTTAGAAAAGCTTTGAAAAATGGCTTACATAAACCACAACGCACGAGTATTAATCAATAATTATTTCTTTGTAGAGGGAAAGTCCTTCTGGTACCGTTTGTGGTGTACTGGTGGAATTGACCACGATGATCCATACAATCCTAAAGACAACCCAGACCATGGCATTATGGTTTTCTTCCGCGACTACTGGGGCACCTTCTTGAACATGACTCCTGTAAAAATCGTTGTCCTCGCCATGTTCGTCGCTTATCTGGGAGTAAGCTGTTGGGGAATTACGAAAATCCAGGAAGGTTTGGAACGTCGTAAATTGACCAGATACGATTCCTACGCAGCCACCTTTTTTGACATGGAAGATGAGTATTTCAGAGATTATCCATATCGTATTCAGGTGAGTGTTTAACGCGTGGAATATAGTATTTAGCGGACAAAATTAAAAAATCACATTTGTAGAAAAATGCGCATAATTGAACTAGAGATTCAAATTGAGCATAAATATAGATACTTGTTTGTATTGAAATGAAGCATGATTGTGAAATTTGAGCAGACAGAATCTTTTATACTTGATCAAATGTAATGAACTTGGTGTCCTCTGAAAAGAATCCCAAAAAGCCAAAAACGAATGAGTACACAATTATTCAGTAATTAGCACGTCTGTTTCACAAGAGCATTTACAGGAGATGTGAACGTTCATGGCTGCCACAGCATCAGTATTCGTGCGTGATTAGAGTTTACTTATTTTGGAAACGCAGGTGGTAGCGAAGAACCCCTTGTTGCGGGTGTGCACATTCATGAATATACAGTACTGAGTCCACATCACGTAATATGTTGTTGGAACATTCCTTCGCTGGTCCACACGAAGCAAATCACCAAATTTTGTGGATGATTAAGGCTAATTTTACCATTTTCTACCAAAAGCAATCAATCTAATCGCAATTTATGCTACCAATAGTTAGTATTTAGTTCTGACGTTTTACTACAATTGCCATCGTATGATTATAATGTTTTGCATGCGTGCACCCTTAAGGAGTGCGCAGCAGGTGGATCTGGATATATACATGGATGTGTGTGTGTGCATGACTAAATTCACGGTTAAAAATCGAATTTAGAGTTTTTCAGATATGCTAATATTCGTAATTCTTCCTTCAATTGGCCCATCAAAATAAAATAGCACATGCTACACAAATGCCAAATTGTCAAACTGATTTAGAGCCCAATCTAATGATTCGTTTATAACATTTTCTATGCAGGTTGTCGTCTCCGGAGAACTTGATTATTCGAACCGCACTGTTCAACACACAATTGAGAAAATGATGAGGCAGTTTGAAACATCTCCATACTGCAGTCCTCAATTCACGGAATCCTGGTTGCGTAACTTCTTGAATTACGTGGAGCGGTCCAGGGAGATCTTCGACTTCAATATAACCACGCCGGACCAGTTTATCAAAACTCTGACAGAGGAGTACGTGGATCCATCCAGTTTCTACTATGATGACATCAAATTTAATGACAACATGACGAAAATCATGGCATCCCGTTTTGTAATCCAATCCGTCAACATTTCCGATTCGAACAAGGAAAGGGATATGGCTGACACTTTACGAGCGATTGCGAAAAACCAAACAGGATTGAATGTCACAGTTTTTCATCCATTCTTCGTCTTCTTTGATCAGTTCCTTCTAATCAGACAGACGTCCATAAACTGTGTTGCAATAGCGGCCTTCATTATGATGGGAGTATCTCTCATTTTCATTCCCAATCCACTCTGCTCCCTTTGGGTTGCCTTCTCCATTGTGTCCATCGAGGCTGGAGTTGTGGGATTCATGTCCTTGTGGAATGTCAACTTGGATGCAATATCTATGATGAACCTAATTATGTGCATAGGATTCTCCGTGGACTTCTCCGCCCATATTTCATACGCATACATTGCCGCAAAGGTGGATACGCCAGAGGAGCGTGTGAAGCAGTGCTTGTACTCATTAGGTCTTCCAATCGTCCAAGGAGCTATATCAACAATTTTGGGAGTGATTGCGCTGTTAGTTGCGCCATCATACATTTTCATCACCTTCTTCAAAGTGATTTTCCTCGTCATCTTCATCGCTGCCATGCATGGACTACTTCTGCTGCCAGTATTGCTGTCATTATTTGGACCAGGCTCGTGTAAAAAATTTTGCGGAGATGACAATAGTTTGGAGATGATGTCGGGCGAAGAGCGAAAGGACAAGGTTGTGCCGTATTCCTTCGTCGTAACTCCAGCTGGCCTGGATCCAAAATTAACTCAAGGTACGCCAAAATTAATACTCTTATGAAACGCTGATTTGCGTATATATTGAAACGAGACGAGATAAAGACACGTGTAAGCCGTTTACAGTAAAAAGGTAGCGAGACACAGAAAACTTCTGCATAAGCGCTGGTTGATAATTATTTCCTCAATTTAATAGGAACAGACAAGTATGGACGTCGCTGGTCCACAGCTCAAGGTTACCCAGGAAGTCTTGGACTCCATGGGGGTCAGTTCGTTAATGGTGGCGTAATTCCAAGAGTTAATGGGATCAAGACGACAAAGGCAGCATCACCCCCGTCAAGAAACAGTCTAGAAAGGGATTTAGGGATTGGAACCTCGGGGGAAGATGAAAGCAGCGAGTCTAGCCTCTCGAAGAAGAACAAGCGGTCATCATCCAACAAGATGAACCACGTGAAAGAACTGTACAACAATGAAGGCTACTTAAGCGATGACGAGGAGTTGACTCATTCAGCTCCACCCGCAGCCAATGGAGTAGTTCACCAGCAGCAACCCCGTCGCACAACAGCTGCCGTTGGGACTCTCACAAATAGTCTGAATCATCCCCTTCATAGTTCTAGCATTAGTCATAACAATAACAATAGTAGTAGTAGTAATAACAATAATATTACAATTAGTAATTCGAGGAAAGACCAGTCCCAACGTATTCGTAGCGGTTCGCTACCCCAAAATAGTGCGGCCCCTGATCCAGCGTCGCTGGTGACTGGGTTGGTGCCCAACAACAGTACCCTACCCAACGGCCACTCGAGAAGAAAGAGTAGTAGGGGTTCATATGTAAGTGAAATGAAGTTCCCCTGAGACTAACTCCCTTTTTAAGTAATATTATATTATGCTAAACCTAATTAGAAGTTTCTACGAAATGTTTTATAAAACTTCTTGTATAAATTCAGTTTTCAATTATGCATATAAAATATTTCCAGTTTATGTTAAAAACTTTCATAAAAAATGTTCAGAGGTCTACTTGTTTCCCCTTATAGAAAGTCTCGCGTTCTTTCTTCCTTTTTACTAAAAAACTAAGTTAAGGACAAAATCTATGTACATTCATATCTTTATGTGCCAGAACCTGGGTAGACAAGTTGCTTTCAGGTTCATGGTTGAAAAGCAATTTTTTTAGTCAGTTGCATTGCAATTTTAAATGTAGAGACATCGTACATATAAATACGCGTAGAATGTAGGTATATATTCGATTAACTAACTGCAAAAAATCTTCTGTTGTTGATTATTGCTGTAAACATATTTACACTGGTTTAATGTGTAGTGAAGAGGAGGAGACGTGATGTATACACACTCATCTTGATGCAGTGTTAAAAAAACTCCTGTTGTATAACTAGTATTAATAGTTTAGTATGAATTGTTTAAACCGAGGGAAGCCAAATTGCTTCTGGAACAAAGTATATATATTACCTCCTGCGTAAAACCTAGAAACTATGCATTCTGACTGTGAATCCAAACAACGAAAAAGTATATATTTCGCTTTGGAATTTCATTTAATTTAAATGAATAAGTAGATCGCAATTGACAACATTACCTAGTTTGATGTGATTGATGAGCTATACCACATTATATAGCCATAACCTATTCCAGCAAGTTTTTTTTCTGTCAAGTGCTCAAAAAATGTCTATTGTTAGTTTTAGTATGTACTAGTAGAGGAAAAAGCAAAAGACATCTCTGTACATAAACTTTTTGGTCAATATTAATTTCATTTTTTATGAGTGTCAATAATATCGCCTTTTGAACAAATAACTCAACAATCATTCCACTCCTTTGTGTGCATTACTCTCCTCGACGAAAAGGGGGCGAATCTATATGGTATGGAGTAAGAACCGAGTGCATTGTTGCGATGTGCAAACATGTATGCTGCATTTGTATACGGAAATGAATGGAAATGTGTTGAGTTCACAATGTACGTCATCGTTAGTCGCTAGTGCCATGTCACCTCAACCTCATCTTCACACAATATATACATTTATATAATACAATTTCTCTGACTTTAACTGTTGTTTTAATTTAACTTTTTTAGCAGGTCGGTTTTCTGCAATTACACAGCTTAATTAAGTCTATTCTTCGACGAGTAATCTTTGTAGTAGCTCTTGTAGTGGGTTTGTAATATGTACGAAACGAATTTTGTATGCATGCAATCATGAATAGAAATAATGAGAACAAAGTCTCATCCGCAGGTTCCAATTCCAGTATAATATGCCTTGCTGTAACTGCGATGTGGACTTGAACGAAATTGTAAAATCCTTTGTGGAATATAATATTCCACAAGATTCCTTCTAATAATTATTCAGTCTGTGATTGTATGCAGCAGGCAAAACATGGCCTCGAAATCGACATAAAACTACAATGAATAGATATACATATATGCCACGGGACCGGGAGTAGAAATAGAAAATGCTATGTCTTGTAGAAGTTTGCAATGTCTACTTATTATACCCAATTGTCCATATGAAATGATTCGTTGTGAATTTACCAAGAACATATATTCGCTATACTGTTGAATAGCATCCATTACATGTAATTGTAATTATTTCTGCTCGACATGATGACAAGTTTTCATTACTATTCTGACTTAATATTTTAGTAATTTTATAAGGTATCAAATGATAATATTGTTGTTGTCTGATGTTTTTTACAAAAAAAATAAATGGTGTTACATATGTCGAAATTACAAATCTAATCCAATATGAAATTATTTGTGCACTGAATTCACAATCCACCTATATTCAAGAAAACTCAAGTCCGTAGATATGTGCCAATGTGCATCCTGCATTAATCACAAAAACCTTGCATTTTGTTGTTTTACTTTTGCACAATTACTAGAAACAAAAATCACACAATTGGCTTTTGTAAGAGACAAGGTCACAATCTCTCAATGAAATTTAAAATTATGTGCAATAAGTGGTATAGTTGGGAAAGAGCCTTCTCCAACGAATTATTTCCTAGAATGAGTGGTACATTAACTTGAAATTTTTTGGCACGCATGAAAATCTGTTCTGAGTTTCAGCTAATTGAGTAGTGATTTGAAGTATATAGGCAATAGGCATAATCATGGCTTGTCATGGGGCATGGTTTAAAACACCGGCACTACTGGCTATTCTCGTTTGTTTCACAATTAAATTAGCAGCTTCCGATTTTGAGGTATGCAATTTAGGAAAAAATCCGACTGTTTATAAGTTTACCCAAGCAAACTGTCCTTTTGGGGTTCTTTTCAACCAACCAATCTCGGCCTATTGTATGGGATCCACAAATTCGCCGTAAGACGAGTACCATTTAATATTCCGTTGATTTATGAATGATGGTGGGCGTTTCATGTAAAATATCTAACGTACAACATACCTTTCTACGTTGCAGTGATCACTTTTTTTCATCCGTTTGTGACTCTGACAATTTCGCCATCAATCCAGACGAAAGACCGTACAAGGTAAGAAATATGACATTGGCCAGCAATACGAGAATGGGAATGGGAGTCGCATACAATTTTTAAATCAAAATACTTAATTGATTGCAATTAACATGATTTAGGTTCAGTTGGCTTTTCACATGAACCCGGACTCAAGTACGCCAAGAAAAAACTATATATTCGTAATAATGTACATAAATTCTTATGATAACGCGTAAAATTCATATGAAAAATGTTTAACAGTTGAAGACCAAACGTGCGAGGGAGAAGGACCTGACAAATGTAACGCTACAAGTGCAGTGGAAGCTACGCCCTCAACACTTACAGAACCAGAAGAGGATGACGATGATACTGAGGAGGACTTGACGGACGAGGAAATAGCCAGGCAAAACGACACTCTAGTACTTGATCAGACAGAGAGGCTATTCAAATTTATGTTCGGCCTGACAGAAGACCCACAAGCGAATGGGCCCAACATGAGAATTGCAAAAATCCTTGCTCAAAGTTTTGAGATCCTGGCAAAATTTTGTGACACCAGTTACGTTTCGGTGGATTTTGGAAAAGATATTCTGAAAGCATTCTTATTCCTAGTGCGGGAATCAGAAATATCCGGAATTCAAGACATTTCTGTGGCTGACTATGACTCTATCAAACTTGCACTGGATGCTTGCCAAGGAAAACCACCTTCGTTCAACATCGTTGGAAAAACTTGTAAAACATATGCCACCGTAAGTGGTTCATATAAGACCAGACCCTGCAAATTTTGTTCATAAAACTGCGTTCAAAATAAATGCAAGGTGTTTGTTCCTTTGTAGGTGCGTTCAGTCGAGAAAATGGGCGAAACGTTCAGATACACCAAAGATGAATTCGGGTTTAAATGGGGAAAGTATGACATTGTAGTTGATGCGGTAGGTTTTTTCATACCCACATTTCATTTCTTAGATTATAATTGCAATGGAACTATTAAATTTGTTTTTACACGGTTCTGAATCCACAATACTAAGGCTTGGAGCGCGTTAAACTTTGTGCATGGACTGTGCTACGGGAACTACTGGAGCTATGTCAATTTTCATCACCTCTTCCAACGAGCAGTGGAACGTCTCTTCACGAAGGAAATTTTATATAGATGGTAAGTTTATTTGAGCTCGCTTTCTAGCTTCTAACGATAGCCAATTCGTCACTTGTACACCAGGATTCTTAAATCTATCATTAAGGGGTATTGTATCACAACAAGGTTCTGCCTCAGGATAGCAGATTCAGAAAATCACAATGTTTACATGGACAGTGGTATGGTTGCATTAAAACTCCCGAGCTATTAAAATATATTGCAGTTGCACATTTTATCAGCAAATACTGCCAACTGTCATAATTTTAAGGCGGTTATGGAAGACTTCGGTCTACTTACGTACGTCTAACTTCCAGCGTTGGATTTCACACGTGGTCATAAATTCATGAATAGGATTTTTGCTTTGCTTTAACCTACTTGGGTTTTGTGAAAAATTCTTGTTGTTTGTTGAGGCTGTAATAATATCCTTTCATTTTCATCAGATCTGGGTGAGTACCCATCTGTAGATATAGAAATATTTGTAAGAGGAATTATGGCAGAGTTCAATAGATACAACCAAGCATAAACTGTGTACACAAGGTGTGTATTTTAATTTTAATTTTAATTTTAAAGGTGTGTATTTAATTTACCTCAACGATTGCCCCGTTAGACATCACTGCGATCATATCTGCTTTTTTAACTGTTGATAATCTGTGTGCTATTACAAGTACGGTACGCCCCTGTACGGCGTGGTCCAAAGCTTTCTGAACAATATGCTCTGAGTCTGCATCCAGAGCACTAGAGTATTCCAAAGAACAAAGAAGGAAATCCACGTTAGAGAGAGGCAGTGATACATACTTTAAATGTGGTAATGAGTTTTCACTAACCTGGTAGCTTCATCCAATATTAGTATTTTGGGCTTCTTAATTAATGCTCTTGCGATTGCAATACGCTGCTTTTGCCCCCCAGATACAGTAACTCCACGTTCGCCGAGCTTTGTATTAAAGCCTTTTGGAAAATCCATGATGAATTCAAACGCATTTGCTTGTCTGGCAGCTTCAAATACCTCCTCGTCAGTAGCTGACGGTTTTCCATATCGAATATTTTCCATAATACTTGTGGCGAATAAGATGGGTTCTTGATTAATTAAGCCAATTGCCTCCCCTCTTAGCCACTTTAGGTTTAGGTCATTAACAGGTACATCATCAATTGTTACAGAGCCTCCTTTCAATTGGTAAAACCTAACAATTTTAAGGATAGAAAATTATCCACAACAATTCGAATTTTTGCTCTAAAAAGAATAAAAAAATACATTACCCCTCCAAGATATTTGCAAGCGTAGATTTCCCACTTCCACTCGCTCCTACGATCGCTACCATTTTTCCTTTCGGAAGTTTTAAACTAAAGTCTTTAAGTACTATTTTCTGAGGTCTAGTTGGATAACTGAATGTAACATTTTTAAATTCAATTTCACCATCCAAGCTCTTAGGTATTTCATTCTTAAATTTACATTTCTCTGATACTTCAGGATCAAGGTTAATGTAATTGAATATTTTTGTACCAGCCCCTATCCCTCGTACATACTGTCCAAATAGTAAGCTCATTTGCCCTATGCTTTTCTGAATCGCTTGCGAAGCAACGAGGAATGTCATTAAATCTCCAGAAGAAAGTCTCTGAGCCGCAATTAGCTTCCCACCGGTGTACATAACTCCTAAAACTATACCATTCAAGAATAAAGTTGATGCACCTTGGAATATTCCTATCCCTATACCTAACCGCACATTTAGCTCCCGAAGCTTTTCTATTTCTTCGTTGTATCTGAGCAATTCTAGATCCTCCATGGCGAATGCTTTAACTGTTCGAATATTTCCAAGCGTTTCCCCAGCATGACCGGAAGATTCAGAAACCTGCAAAGTAGAAATAATATAATATTATAACAATATATATTTATTTTACGCTCATATATTTCCTTCGTCAATTTTTTGATATTGTAAACCTTCGATTACTTCCATACCTGCGCGTGGGCTTCTTTACTAAGACTTCTTAATCGCCGAGTAAATAATGAGCCTAAGCCAATAATAGCAGGTACTACTACAATCACCGTAAGCGTCATTTCCTTTGAAACGAAGTACAGGGATATGATACTTCCAAGTGTTTGACTGACTGATCGTAGACCTTGACCAACACACTGCTTAAAGCCGGACTTGAATTCTTGAATATCTGTGGTAAGCCTGCTGACAACATCACCTGTCATGTGCGAATCGAAGAATTCCACTTTTTGATTAAGTAATGATGCAAAGAGCCGTGATCTAAGCGTCTCTGCCATTGTTTCGCCAATCACCGAAAGATGGTATATGTAATTGAAGGTCGCTACTGCCTATAAAAAAACTTTAATTCATTCAAACGATACGATTCACGATTCTTGAGAAAGCTTTTCTTGCGACCCGTACTGGAAGTACCTGTGCGAGGTATAACATGATAAGCCTCAGTGCAGGCTTCTTTAATTGGCTAAGAAATTCGGCAGACACCTCTCCTGGTGCAGTTTGTCCCATCGCAGTTAGTTGAGCTGAAACAGCATCAACGACCTTTCCTAAGCCCACTGGTATTTCTATGTTGATGTACGCCACTGCAAAAGCAGACTAGAAATACATTTTCAATATTAGCAATGTAATTTAGGAACACTAAACCGACAATTAAGTACTGAATGTATACCTACCAAACAAGCTACGAGTAGCCTTTTCCAGCTAGGTGCGAGAATTTCTGCAAACTGCGCCCAATCAAAATGGTCATTCTCATCTTTTTTATCTCCCGGCTTTGACTTCGAATCTGCAGCTAGTAAATCCGCCTCTGCAATGGCTTCGCCTTCCACAGTTTCCTCCAAAAGTGGTCGCCGTCGGCATTCCTCGTCGTCTCCATCATTTCCTTCTGTCGCAAGATTTACTTTAGGTTTCGAGTCATTCCAACTGAAGGACAAGTCCTTATCCCTAGCTTCCGCAAGTACAGTAAAATTTTCCCAAAATGGCAAGCGAACCCCCACCCCTGAGTAGCCCACCGCAAATCCGGTCGCGGCACCACCAGCACCAATTACACAAGAAACGCCTATCTTGGTCGCATACTTCGAATTTCGAAGGGGCACTGGCGAAGACACCTTGTTAGACCCTGAGAATAGTAACCGCTTAGTGAAGCCTTCTGCTTGATGTTGAAATTTACGCAGTCGCAATGTCAAGTGCCTAGTTCCTATTAAAATGCCCATTTTTGTCGATTCTAACGGTAATTTGTATGTGTTTAATTGTACATGTGTGACTTGGACTAAAAATTTAACCACAGTTTAATGTTTAATATTTACGCGAGTGAACACAACCTCAGCTGTGTGCAGTTGCACAACTCTGCAAATGCACATTGACTGCCAGCTGAGAGCTCTTACCCGGTTTCCAATGATTTCATGTGACGTCTTTGGGGCGAAGTTGGGCGACATGGAGGAATGCTTGTTCGTTGTGTCCTTTGTTCATTTAGCGTGGGGCATGGGCTGGCACATCAAGAATATGAAATGACCAAAAGCTAAAGCTACAATGCATACAATACCCCTGACCTATGACCCAATATAATTAGATCTCATGCAAAGATAAAAAGTCTATCATTTATGAGTGAATTGTTAAATTTTCCAGGAACCATCCCCCAAAACTTTATCATGAGGACCTGTGGGATCACTTGTATTCAGCTTCCGTGAAGAATACTTTGCACAACTTGGATGTATGCGTATTTGCAGCTTATCGTGACGCTCCTTTTGTGCATCGTTTGGAAAGGCCATTACGAATGCGTAACATGAATTCCACTGGGAAGCGAACAAAGTATGTAGAAAGTGTCAAAAGTAGGAGTATGTATGAGCGTAATTTATAATTTTATAGTTTTTTGAAGTAATTGGAAAAACTATGTTTTTTACTAGACGAGAGACATCTGCAGCGTCCTTGGACGACGGTGGTCTAGCAGGAGCTGGCTGGTGTTTCCAGTCTGAGCAAGATTTAATGAAGACTACTGAAGCATATGTAAATATTAAGTGTCCAGAGTCTACTAAGGCATTTGACGAGATGCAACGGATTCGAGATTATTTGCGATCGACCAATGATACTACTACCGAAGGGGATCCTGATCCTAATGCCGATCCTAATGACCCTAATGCCGAGCCTGATCCTAATGATCCTAACGCTGATCCTAACGATCCTAACGCTGAACCTGATCCTAATGATCCAAATGCTGACCCTGGTAGAATTGGCAAATAAATAAAACCACCGTGGTTCCAATTCTTAAGAAATGTTTACCTTTCAATTCTGTTGGTTTAAGCTATTGAAATAAAGCAAACTTCTCACTGATAAATAGATTCAGAAATTAATTGAACTTTTTTAAGTACTTCATGAAGCATTGGAATACTCTGCTCTAAAACATGGTACCAAAGACATGATGTTTGCATGCATACATTATTATTGTTGTAAGAACTAGGAATAGTCAAAACTTCACTACTCATGAGTCATGACGTGACCAATTATATAAGATTTAATGAAAGCAAGTTTGTCATTGGCGATGGAAAACATTTATTCAAGTGATTGGACCGAACATTATGGAGTGATGCACTCGAAAATACGTGTTTTATAAGTGATGTATGTAGTTCAAGTGATTAAATATATTATGGCATTTGAATATATGATATTGCAGACATATAAGAAGCACTCACCCAATTTTACATCATGTGAAAAATGCCAATAAAGGTGTTTCAAGATTCGGATGTATTACTTAACCTTGTTCCAGCTAAATAGGTGTGCTACGTAGCTTTATCATTAGTCATTATTACCATCTATTTCAAGCTTCCAATTCTCCACATTGTTATTTTTATTTCTCTCCCGTGGACGGTAATCAATATTTGAGTGGGCCAACCCAAACAAAGTTACGTTACTATTGCATTGCATCTGTGAAATGGTGAATCATGTATAAAAGCATTTTACTAGGTAGGCTTGTTTTTGTTATCTTAAGCAAATATAAGCCATTTCACACGTAATATTTTGTGAAGTACATAATCATCTCGTGATTGGCGTTTTGTGAATGTGTATCACAAAAACAGAGTTTAAGTGCCGCAGTTACGCTCTTGCTAGAAAATAAGGTTAAAGCGCAAAACTGGATATCGGAGGAGGCTACGTCGAATCAATTAAACTTTTAGTATTCAATGAGTTGCTGTTGCATGGACTTATGAAATGCTAACTTGGATTTCTATTTGACCACATTATCTATTAAACTTTATATTTTTTATCAGTATTAGCTTGACTTCCTGTATTCATAAGCAAGCACAAATGTCTAGTGGATGTAGCTAAAAACGACGAACTCCAGCGAGTGATTGAACAAATTTTGTGCAAGAATAGAACTCTATTTTGTTAAGGCCCGTGTTAAGTGGGTATCTCTCGTGTTCCACATTGATGGGTAAATATAGAACGTTTTCCAGTACTTGTGTTCGGTTGCTTTGGTGGGATCCATTACAGCTACTGTGGTATCACGGAGATGGTCTGTGTCGATTTGCGTGGAAGCACGAAAGTCCACGAATTTTGCCTTTACGAGGTAAAATCCCATGGGCGAAGTGGAGCACGCTTGGAATTCCATCTCTGGTAAATTTGTTGGTTATTGGAGGCCTATTGTTGCTTCATCCCTGCAGCTCATTTCCTCTCGATAATAGAGAAATCAATCTTGTAAATGCTGCTGAAATCCAATCCAGTTTGAGAGTGGAACAAACACATGCAAGCCTTCATGATAATCGCATCAAGTTATCGTTAGACCCCGTCGAGAGTGGACTCAGCCACACAGGATTTATTACGTCTCAAAATTGTACTCGTCCGAGTTCAGAGGAATTTCCTGCAGATCTTTTCTCCAAAGAGCAACGGCAAAATGGGGCGATTGCAATTCACTTCATCGTCCTACTCTACATGTTATACGCCCTGTTTCTCGTATGCGATGAGTATTTCGTTCCTGCCGTGGAATGTATATGCGAAGGTAGAAATATATTTTATTATTCAAAAATTATGCATGTCCACATGTTAACCATAATGCAAATTCAGAATCAGAGTTGCAATAAGCAATGTCATGAAAAACTTCCAGATCTGCGCATCCCACACAATATCGCTGGATCAACGTTAATGGCTATATCGACAAGTGCGCCAGAACTTTTCACAAATGTCATCGGTACATTTGTTACAAAAGGGGACCTAGGCGTTGGAACAATTGTCGGTTCGGCAGTATTCAATATATTGGCAGTTGGAACCTGCATTGGAATTGGAACAAACTTCGTTGTTCAAGGCCTACCTGTTGGTCCGAGCTACAAACGCGTTAAACGGAAGGTAGCACCACTTAACACTTCTTTATATGCATCGTCAGAATCTTGAGAGGGCCTTTGAATTTGAAGCCCATTGCCCATATAAGCCTCTACAATGATCACCATACAAATTTTATTGACAACTGAAGAAATAAATGTGAACCATGCTCTGTTTCTTTTCATGAATTAACACAGGGCGTGCCTTTGGAATGGTGGTCATTGACAAGGGACTCGGCTTTATACCTGGCTTCCGTAGTCGCGTTAATTATCGTGCTATTTGATGGACGCGTGTACTGGTACGAAGCTCTTATCATGCTCGTCATATATGGTCTCTACATTGTTGGTGCGGTTCAAACTGTATACTGCAAATCGTAATTTGTGTACACGCCCAAGCATCCTGAAACTGAGTAAATTTTTTTTGCAGGAATGTGCTATGATACACAATGTAAAGAGTGGTTTGAAGCTTTGGGATACAAAATTAAAAGAGCATTTACAAGTGATGACGATTCGCCACGAAGATTGTCCGCGTTGATTAGTAAGATTATGGATGAAACAGAAGACGAAAATGCCACGCTCATTAGCAAAGGTATTGTAAAATATATTTTAGAATGACTTCACGTACAAATGCTGTTCAATCATAGGAATGTGGAACAATAATCTTTTGCTAACTGCGAAAATTTCCATATCTATGATTTTCTGACTATAGATGCACCCGAAAGACACTATGGTTCGAGATCATCTTTAGACGACAAGAAAGACCGAAATGGCATTTCAGCCTCTTTCTCATCCAACCAATCGTTACAGCTTAATAAGTCGACTAAAGCTTCTCGCAAGGTTTCAATGGTTGAGGTGATTGCTGCATATGCTGAACCGTTGGATACTTCTTCATCGAGCACTGGCAAGTTCAATTATTTATTTCAGCCAGCATGTGGCTGAGGCGATTCTGATAAGATTCAAACGCATGAATGATCAGATATGCCATCAAGACTGGTTTTGTAGACGTTTTTCTTTGTTTGTACAGAAAGCGGAAGTTCTCAAGACTCAACAATATCTACTATTATGGTTCTTGAAGGATTTAAGGACATCTGTACCTTTCCGATCCACATTTTACTACGGTGCACAATTCCAGACTGTCGAAAGCCAGATAAGCGAAAGTGGTGTGTGGCTTCCTTGATTTCATGCGTTGTATGGATTGGGGGGCTTTCTTATGTCATATCTTGGATGGTCTGCACAATTGGTTCGAAATTCACATAAAATATGCATTCATCGTTGTGATTTATATTAATGGAAGTGAACTTCATTGCGCATTTAGGAGAGACGCTCGCAATTCCAGATTCGGTAAGCGGACTTACTTTCCTGGCTGCGGGAACTTCCCTACCGGAGGTCATCTCCTCAGTAATAGTCGCTCGACAAGGGTTCGGAGCAATGGCACTTTCAAACTCAATCGGGTCCAACACATTTGACATTTTAGTTTGCTTGGGACTCCCATGGCTTGTGCAATCCCTAATTTTATCATCTGCAGCCGCCAATTACATCGAAATACATTCCGGTGGGCTGGAATATTCTGCAACTTTACTTATTTCATCGCTAGTACTTTTGTACATCATTATGGCGCTCAACGGATATCATTTAGACATGAAAATAGGGATCGCTTGTGTTGTAATGTACATTATTTTTGTATCCATTGCTTGCCTCTTGGAAATGAATGTGTTTTTTCCTGTTAATTTACCCCCGTGCTAGCTTACTTACTAACTTACTATATGTAATGATTTTTACCTGAACTGTAACTGAAAAAATAACATTTTTGGTATCATTAAACATTTTTCATTTATTGGTACGATAAAATTCAACTCAAATTTGTGCTGCTGAGATGGCATGAAATTGCATTGTGTGACTGGTAATATTACAGCATTCAGCAAGATGACCTAACATCGAAACAGCCGTAACATAATGTATATTCTTAAATATTATGTACGTATGTATCACAAAAGTTTAAAGCATAAAATTACTTCCACCAATACTCAAATAATAATGATAATAATGTGTCTCATATCTAAACTTGTAAAGTACCAAACAAATATAAAAAGTGGAAATAGCTTGTAACTGTTATGTCTATAAATTATGTAAAATGGTGCTACGTTTTCATAGATCACGGGTGAACAGGTAACATGTTTCAAATTCAGAATAATCAAAACTCAACACGGTTATGAAGCTTTTGAAGTAGCGCAGTGCATTAATCCGATGGAGAAAGTCATGTTTTAACACTACAATATCATTGTGCCACGATACACCAACCTAAAAGTGGTAAGTTTCAAGTGGACGTAAATGCAATACAACGATTGCAAGTATGGCGACTGTCAGAAATTCGTCTTGTTCCAGGCCAGGATTTTTAATTGGGATATGGCGTTTTTCGTGGCGCCCTACTGTTTGGTATCTAAAGAATACGTTTCTCTGTTAGAGATAGTCGCTTCTTTTAATTTTCAGAGTGTGACGCAGCAGGTTTGTCTTCGTAAAATTTAGTTTCGTTGTCTGGTGAAGTCGCTTCCGGGGATGGAACGACTGGTGCCGCAGTGGTAACCGAAGACCACCAGGTTGAGAAGGCCCCCTTCGCTTGAGTAATCGCCCCTCCAACGGCTTTGCCAGTGGATGATACTGCTTTCCCAACCGCTTGGTTAAGCTTTCTTCCACTTTCAGAACTTTGCATAGTGCTTTCATAAAACATACATACACGAATTTAGATATAAAAATCTTTGCACCAAAAACGTAAATGAAGAGCAGGAGCAAGCAAATATCATCAAACTTACTGTGATAGTCGTATTTTCATATCCGTGACTGACATGTTTCCTTCGAAGGGATGTCCTGGACATAGGGAATATATACCGGGTGTGTCACGTTCTTCTGAATTAACGTACGCCTCCCACGTAGTCCAATTGTGAGTACTTTGCCATGCACGAAGAAAATTTGGGCAGAATGATTCTCTCTGGCGTGCCCCTTCCATCAAAAGGCTAGTTCGCATTAAGCACATCAAATAGTACTTAAACTGCGCACGAATCCATTCATCTCCGCCTTCCCAACCCACACCATCCATAAAAGCGTCCGCTTCTGCACCAGCACGTCGTCCACCAAACTCTTGCGTTACTTGGCGTACAATATTGTCTGCAAATCTCAAATCAGCGGTCGTTGCCGTTACTAATCTTCTCAAATTCGGATCCAGTACATCAACAGATCCATCAGACATCTCAACAACCACATCAACAAGATCTTTCTTTTGCTTGAACAGAACATTCGTTGCTCCAACAATAAAACCACGTACTCTTGAGTCGGACAGCAAGTCCATGTAATGAAGCGACAAGTACGGGTGGCAGAGGTACCCCTAAATTTTTGAAGCCAAACGGATTAAAATATAACCTTAACCTTCATACTCTATATGTCGGTTTATACATAGATGATACATTGTTCTCCATACCTTCGTAAATAACTGTAATGGAAGGCCTGCATCGCCTGGTGTCATTTGAACCGCTGTTATGAAATCAGGAATCTCATCTGCTTGTTTCTCCGACGCCAGCGACGATTCAGATAATGATGTTTTCATATTACTATCCAACGAATAATAAAATTTCGATGTAGGAACACCTCCCAATCCACCAAGCTGTTCTTCGCCTGGAGGTTCCACAAAATCGACACTGTCACCCGACACAGGCACAGATTCGTGTATTTTTGCATTGTTAAGATCTTTAGCCTCCTTTTCTGATTTAGGCGAGTTACTAGTTGCTGCACAATCGCTGGAATGATTTTCTGAAGATGCATGCGTTACAGATTCTTGCTCCGAAACATTTTCTTGAGGAGGGTCAGTGTCAGACTGATGAGAAAATTGAGGAACTACAGACATAGCCTTATTTGTTTTTGCACACGCCGACTCCGTTAATCCATACTCAAGTGTAAGTGGTAGTAGAGACACTAAAGTAAGCAATGATGAGCATAAGGGCCCAACAGATGCTCCTCTGAATAATATTCTCTTCTCTAGAAGTAAAAGCTTAAATAAGGTGATAATCTGATGACGAAACGTAAAAACTAAGTCACGAGGAGAGAGTCCTGAAAAGTTTATAAATTACAACATCCATTATAACATTAGCATCCACTTAAAACATTTTTTAAACGCAATAAATTCATGAATTCATTACCGACGCAAGCTTCTGGAGTCTTAAGTAGTTCTGCATTTAAACAGAGGTTCAAATTCCCATAAGCTTCTTTTAGAATAGAAACTTGATCGAAATCACCTTTTCGAAAGTAGGCAGCCGTAATAAGTGACATTTTAACCTATGTACGGTTCAAAATCGTAAAAATAAGTAAATTAACTTGAAAACACAAAAATACTTCATTGTTGCCAGTAATGTCTTTCTTTAAGTTTGAATAGTCACTTGCCTGAATGTGCCCATATAAAGGAAACCTGCTCAAGACACAAACCGACTTTTGCACCGTACTCCTCGTAACGTCTTCGGGTTTATTCGTTAATTTCTGTAATATTCAATATGGATAAAACATTTAAATTAGGAATTAGTAAAAATACCCATGTCCTTCCAAACAATATTATGAGATCATCTAAATATATGCGGTTATAGAATTAATACGACGGAAACTCACGCTCGCATCGATTTGCTGGTAACAAGCAACTCCAAACACCGTTTCACGTTTGTTCTTCAAGGATGGTAGATGAAAATATACTGTGTCGGTTTCAAAATTATGAGCTCCATCCTGTTAACAAGTTTAACAAATTTATTATAATGCTTTTGATGTATTTAAGTGCATTTATTCGGTTGAATAGAGGAGTTTGCTTATTACCGGCATTGCCAACGTAGGCAAATGCTTCCACGCCGAGTTCTCAACTTCCGTTTCAAACGGTGGGTATACATATTCCACCTACAAATTTGTAAAGATCACTTTAGGTTTAGCTCTGATTCCTCACAATCAAATGGCGACAATTAACTGTATAAAATGAATAGATATAATAAAATTGCCTTACCTGACATCCTTTTTTATGATGGAATCCCACCACGACGACATGATACACTGCAGATTCAGCTTCAGCCCCCATTTCACACTGGTAATTGGAACGTTTTTACAACTCACAAAGTCACAAAACTAAAAATACTTCGTATTTTTTAAACTGCTCAAAATATTTGATCACCCGTCCCTTTGAGGTGTGCCTTCCAACCTTTTACTTGTTGATTGTAATAAACGGATTGAAACACCTTGACATGCTTCTAAAAGAATTTAAAATTCCTACAACCTATATTCCATCTAAGACGATAATATTATGATCTGCTCCATTTTAATCCCTCTCCGTTCCGAGATGCACTATATTTGCTGTATCCTAATTACAATTACGCCACAGCCACAGCAGAAGGGGTGTAAGTGCAAATTTGCATCTGTCATCGAAATGAAATCCTCTTTTTTGTGCGATGTTCAGTTCTCATGTTTCACGGATTCCATTGTCCTCGTTAGTTATAATCTACTATTGCTAACTGCATGACAGGTTTTGTTTTCTCTTTAGCTCGATGTGTTTATTGTGGATGTGTATGTCTTTAAAAAAAAGTTTTCCTGTGTGGGTGGTAGTATTGCGGTGTTGTGAGTATTAAAAGCATATGTTTTGAGAATTGCTATACTGCTGCTGCACACTAAATCTGAATCTGAACATGTTGAATTGTTGCTCAGATTCATGGTGCATGCGAAAGGGTTTTCTACCTTTTGTGTATAAAACAAGTCCCGTGTGTAGGCAGATAGTAAGTGCGGAGAACGATATGCTTTATGTCTATGTCCTTCTCCCAGGCTTCATGTAAAAAACGCTTGTCTGTTTTGCATTGGGAATTTGGAATGTATGCAAGTAGATGAGTTGCGCTTATTATGGATGTGAACTAAATCAAATTCATAAAAACATCACAAGCTTCATTCATACTTAAAATTGTACGTAGCAGAAAATACGTATTTTCAGTCAGCTAATTTATTTATTAGATAAATTAATATGAACGCAATGGGTGGGTGGGTACTGCAAAGCGAAATCACCATAAATTATTAATGCCTTCAGCCATTCAGTCTCTGGACAGTAGAGAGCATAACCGTTTTTGTCGGTCCGTCGTGTTTAACCGTCGAAGGTGCCGCGCGGCGAATTGATGTAATTAGGTAATTGTAATGGATGCTTTCGGAGTGAATATTTATTAATTACCTGCTTTGCTTACAATTAATCGAGAACTGTTTGCTATTAGTCAGAGACAGACGATTTCTGCTCAGAAATTCAACTGGGGAGTCCATGTCCCTTTAAATTTATGCATCTTTGGCGTAGTAAATCATGTCCTGTGTAGAATTATTATATGAACAATGCAATACTACAAAATGTTTAACGATTAAGACAAATTATTTTGGCAGTTACGCACTAACAATACTAGTGTACAATGTCATTTAATAAAGGTGTCACGAGCATGAGTTTATTTATTGTGGGACAACTGGATGTGATGGAGTAGAAGTGGACTATGTTTGAGAGAAATCTGTTTACGCAATATCATGAATAATTAATTAATTATGGTTTCTGGATCATCTTTGTCCATGAACCAATCTCGAAAGGTCATCCACGCTCAGTAAGTTTATGTCATTGGCAAATGCTTTCGCTATTCAAACTTTTGTCAGCTTACGAGTGGATACACGATAGTAATTTGGAGGTGGAATTCGCTGATTTTCCAAGTTTCAATGTATTCCATAAAGTGGGTTTCGTCAGTTGTTCTGACATCTGCATGCTTATCATGTATACAAGAGGTACATAAGCAGTATATAGATAAGCCATGACTATAATAATTTTTGTCTTTTTCAGAAGTTTACAAAAGTTAACTTTAGCTTACCAATGGGTTAGCTGAAAAAGTGACGAACTTGTAAATTACATAAATGCTTTTCATTCGCAGGTGTCCACCAGAAATATACAACTCGATGCAGTTAAGGTGGATGAGGAACACGTCCAAAAATATGCTGCACTGAAGCAGATATTGGTTTCCGATCTAGGATACACGCAAGAATTTGCAGATAATGTAATTTACCTGTAATAAAGTCCTGACTGTTCAAGTGTTCTCGTCCCGTTGAAAATTATTGTGAGGTTCGTAATTCATGAATTATTTGCAATACTATAGGTAGAAATCAATTTGAAAAGGGCAATAAGAGAAGAAAAAGAACGCCAGAAGCTTCTAGGAACGGTCCCAAACCGTCTCCGACAAGGACAGCAAGGAGTAAGTGAAGAAGATGATGATGATGACGAGTCCACCACTATCGGAATAACGACACCAGGGCCTGGACCTGGAGATATTGTTAAAGGCATTGCCCAAATCATACAAGGCGTCGGCACTTTCAATGTGGGCACCTTCTGGAACTCATTCGTTAACTTCTTCCCACCTGGCCAGCGTGAAGGAGCCCAAGCATTAGTGGACGCATCTCAAGGCCGACGTCCTGACAAATGGCCAACAATTCCTACGACCACGACGAAACTGACAACGACGACCAAGGACGAGGACGAAATCGATTCCGAAGAAACTACACAAGCTGCGACGGCAGCTCCTGCTGCAGTCGCCACGACGCAGCAAGCAGCTGCCCAAGCGGCAACAGTTGCAGGCGCCGCTGTTCCAGCTGCGACTGCAGCGCCTGTATCAGTATCAGCACCTGAAGCTGCTACTCGTGCACCCGTCGCCAGATATACTATCAGACCACGTACAGCAGCCCCGGTGGCTGCCGTTTTAAGAAATTCGGTCAGTATTTTGGATGAATTCCCAGGACCATCTTCCCTGTCACCGTCCGTCTCATCATCATCAACACCGTCATCTCTCTAAATGTTTTAAACCATTTCTGCTTGAATGATACCTATAATTTCATGAAGGTGAAATTAAAGGTTGCAATGAAATAAATTGCTGAAGAATGATCGGAGAATTTTTCCAGACTCGTAATTTTTATGTTCATCATATTTCAAGACATAAAAGTTACCCATGAAAAACTTTATCCTGATCGGCTACATGCGTTCATTGCACGTTGATTGAATACAACCATGCATTGAGGGGATATATTTGCAGATATGTACGACGCTGGGCATCCAATCCAGTTTGACAAGCTAAGTTTATCCTTGTAATCCTTTTGTCCTTTCTTCCAGCAGAGGTTGTAGTGAAAATTTAGTGTTCTACCTGTCACTTCCATTCATGATATTATGATATTTTACAAAAATCCTGGAGAGATCTTCAATTGAATTTGTTGAAAGAATTAAAGCATAATGATATAGGATATTTCACTATAATAGTAAGTTTAATGCCACATGTAAATGTATATTATAGCTATATACCCTATACTTTTAGTAAGTACTTATGTATTCAACTGCATGCAACTGTTGTGACTGGAACTAGGGCCAATTATTTTGCCGCACATGATAGGAATATTGATAGAATACAAATCTATTCGGTGGTGCAATCAATGACAACTTAGCGAGATTTCAGTAGATCAGCATCAACCTCAGCAAATATGCTAAATTCACATCAAGCATACTTATTATTAGTGTTGTCTAAGGTTAGTTGAAAATGTTGAAATATATCTGCTTTTTAATTATGGCAACTTTTGATTTCCTTTTAAAACAAGGAAGGAAATTCCGGAAACACGAACAATAATGTATTTTGAATTGAAGCGATAGTATTTTGTTATATGCCCATCACTCGCATATGTAATTTTTTTCATATAGACATCATTGCCCACCGTATTCACAACACAAGTTGTAAATTTATAGGGTCATTATTATTTCTGGCATAATGGATAAATGGCACATGCACACCTTGCAGTGACAATCAATTCATGCTGCTTCTCATTGGAAGTTGATTGATATTGATAGAAGACGACAACAAAAAAGGGGCACTCTGATCCATGCATATTATGCAGTTTGATAGATAATTGATCAGCCCTTAGACAATCGTTAGCCTCAGCAATTGATTTTCTCAACATTTGATACACTGTGGAAGGTGGCGATAAGTTAATAATAAAATAAAGCGTACATTTATACATTATTTGAAATCCCTCAAATATTTGCAATAGAGAATAAACAGCAAAAATCACATGTGACAATAAATATTATTATATCGTAATGATGAGATGGGATTGGAGCAATTAATGCACACCACCACGCAAATTCTACAGTACAAATGAAAGATTATATTTACAGCTGGAACCGCTGGAACTGTCCTCTATAAAACCTTCCAGTCGTTCCCGACTACTAATTGCGCTGCTAAAGACTGCGTAATAGTGCGTAATGCAGACACACGGACATCGCAAAATCGCAAATGAAGTTCCTTGGTGCATTGTCGTACTCGTAGACCTTGTTTATTAGTAGTAATAATATATAATATCCTTTCTTATTCTAATAATATTATGGAGCCATTACGGTGTGAAAAGAATTGATATTCATAAGAAAGCATTATATTATGCCAGACGAGACGAGTCTCGAAAGGTGTTTGGCGTTATTACTTTGATATGATTCTATGTGTGTGCCTGACCTGCCTGACAACACGTTTTCCGTCCAACTGCACAATTATTGCTGAACTGCTGATGACGTCCATGTGAATTTTTATTTAGCTATATGTCACGAAAAGTAGTCTGATGAGTTGTTGTCTTGTCCTGTTAACATACTGGCAATCGTACTGCTTTTGGAAAACTACTCATATCTCTGTCCACTTCTAACTCAACGTGATCATGTGATCATATTAATCACACTTCGTGCTATATACTTGTTTTTCTTGGTTCACACTTCGTATGGCCGAGAATTGTATTCTTAAAAAATTCAGAATTAATACGTACAATATACGCAGACGAAGTAATTTTAAGACGAAAAATCAGAATTTCATGATAATTTTTTCTAGGGAAAATGTTGATTTTGGAAGTACAGGGCAGTATCTCTCCGCACCAACTCCTTATTGTTTGATATAGGGTAAAGGTGATACAACCGGACTATTGTTCAAATAACCAGCATTTTTTGCTATTTGCATTGGTAACATGTGGAGAAGAATGGTATAAATCTACCACAAATTAATTTTTTGTACTATTCAATGTTTGTTAACAAGGCCCTTTTGATAGAACACAGTACGTTTCTAATAAGTCATACCAGGGGAGAATACATTATAAAATTCATCATCAATTCATGTTGTAGGATATATGCATTTACGATCTTCTCGAAGCAAGTTTCTCATAGAACGCCAGAATAATTATTTTTTGCGTATGTATATTATTACGTGTTGCATGCAAACTAAATATTATTGGATTGTGATACGAGTATGAGAAAGGTTTCGACATTATCCTGTATAGAACAATATGTATATGCGTTTATAGAATATATAAAACAAATATATACCTTCGAGATTGGTAGTTGAGATTGTAAAGAACCAGATTGTTAAATGGAGGTATAAAATCCAGATATTTCCCTTGCTTGGGCAGTATTTCTCATTGTTCCGTCTGGAAGGTTGCTTCTCCTCCACTAGAATTTCTTAAGACTAGAAGGTTCGCAGTGCCATTCTTGCTTTAAAATGCTCAGGTTCTCTCTCGTGTTTGTGTGCATACTTGTAAGTACTTGAACAATTTGTCCAGAAATATATTGTTTCCTTCCAAACTTATTTAATAAAAATTTGTCACACGTACATGTCTTTAAATATTCCTTAGGTGGCGATCTCAGCCCAGGATAAGCCACAAAAATCATGCCGAGCAGTATTTTCAGACATGAACAGAAAGCAGCTCACTTGGATTAACAGGTGTGTGAAGGAGCTTGGCTACAAGACGGGCAGAGAAAAGACTCAGAAGTCCACCTGCGTCATGAAATGCGTTCTTAACAATTTGGACATGCTTAATGCAGAAGGAAACTTGAACCAAGCGCAGTTTGACACTTACATCCAGGAACAGTATCCAGCGCACATGCATGAGCGAGCTAACAAGACCTTTCAACCTTGCATCAAGATTTCTGGTGAGTGATTCCAAGTTCCAAACATAAAATATTCAAGCGATTAAATTTAAAAACTAACCAAAAAGAAATTTTGCTTATTCTGGCGTGCTTTGTAGGTGACATTAGCCAAACCGATGAGTTCTGCAAGGGGTACGACCCACTTGTAAAGTGCCTGACTCGTAATTTCGCTAACGTAAGTTGGTTTAGAAATGATGAACATGTCTGAAAAGGATTAGAATGAGCTCGTCTTATCGAAATAATAATCCCATGAAATTGTTTTTGTTGCAGCTTTGTAGAGGTGCTTAGGCTTAAGTCGGGGAATGAGAACTAGAAAGGGAAAGGAAGCCAATACATTATGTATACCTCTGACAGGATCATCATTGCAACATTACTGAAGATTTTCTCTTTAAAAACATCTCTAAAAACATTATTATTGCTCCAGTTTATTGTTATTGCTTATTTAATTAAGACGTTGAATAGTTTTCGTATGTTCAAATACATTTTTACGAATGCTCCTGAACGCGTATATATACAGAAATACATAGAATACTGAAGTCATAGCATACACTTTTGGAGTGTGTAAATACTTGGATTGATTATCCTCCGCTAGCATATCCATTAGATATTATTTTTTTACATTGATTTGGTCCTTTTTATCACTTCGGGTTTAAATGCCATCCAAGATTCATTACGTCAGTAGTTGCAATTTACATTAAACTCTCCTCCCATTCGGCGAGTTTTCTTCACTCTCGTCAGCATTACCTTGGCTATCGTAATCTGGCACTGCTACGTCTTCAAATGTCGCTGAGAACCAAATACTCGTGGGAACATTTTGGCAACCTAAGGGGCAAAAAGTTGTTAGAAAATCAAGATATCAGTCAAGTAGATACGAGAGCCGATAGCCAATACATCATAAAAGCAATGAAATGCAATGGGATTGAGAAGAATAACCTTACCTTCATACAGTGTTTTCAGCTCCCTAGAGTTAACTGGTGGGTTCAAGTCGCAGGGTGCCCCAATCAATGACACTTTTGACGAGATGCCAGATGTGGAGTCGTAATTCACAGGACTCGAATCAATCATACTTGTTTTAACATTCTGAAATTTCGAATTATCCCATACGATTATAAAATACTCTTCCCAGCATTTTAGAGAATAATCTAAGCAATATATAGCCACGTAACCATACCTGGTGTATGTATTTGATGCAAGTTGACGATTGTGAATGCTTCGCCCACAAACTAGTTAACTCTCCATTAGTCGTTGCTTGGTTGGGGAGGCCGGCGGTAAACAGTACTACATTTTTATGCTCAGTACTTTCTTTGAGATTGCTTAAAAGTACGTCCGAGTTGCTCTGATCTACGATGAGTACCACACGTCTTGCTTCACAACCAAGGATATCAGATAAAAACTCTTTGACTGTGTATACCTCGAGCTCATCAACCTAGATACGATAAGATTAAGAACATCTAATTTACTCATCTAATGAATCATCAAATTGTTATCCATTCCTCAAATTATGAGTTCCAACTTCCACCCTACAACGTCCATAATCTTCGTATGATGACATGTAAAACTCACCATTCCATTGTAATCTACGTCCCAGAGGAGCATATCTCCTTCGAAAGTGGTTGGATTGTTCAAATAGATGTAGAGTGTATCAGCACAATGTCTCGTTTCGCAAATGGTTCGTATGTGACCTCGAAGGCCTGTTTTCATTGCTGACGACAAGTAACTGCTATCATCATACATGGATCTTCCACCTCTTCCCGTAGCAGATGTCGCTCTACTCTTCCCATTCGCATAAAATGTTTTGATGTTCTCCGGCAGGAAGCCCATTGAGCTGAGAGATTCCTGAGTCTTTACAATGTTTTCGAATGATTTCACATCTGAATGTAGCCTGTTCCATCCTCCGCCCACGAGTACTGCTCGGTCACAAGTCTGAAATAGTTTGCATCGGGTTCCTACGCCTGCATGGCTTGTATCACACCTGCACGTTGTAAAAGTCGAGTATGAGTAAGTGGAATTTTTTTATGGTTTTACAACAATAACTACTCATATTTCCTAGAGCCACTTGAAAGCGGAGTAAGTAAAAATATTGCCTCTCGCACTTCTTCCAACATACCTTTTTGAGTTAACAGCAGTGCCATCACAAAGAACCCTTCGTGTGTCATCCACAGGACGGAATATGGGGCAAGATGCAAATCCAGAAAGATTGATACAGTTCAATAAATCATGTCCTAAGTGGGTGCTTGTGACATTCGCCGAGGAGGATCCAGATGAGGTCGTAAATCGTTCAGCGAGATAAACAGTTGGCAGAAAATCGATGTGGCATCTTCTTGGTTGTAGGCCTCCACCTGTATACCTTTCCAAACGGTTGGGACACCGAGGCTTCTTTGCCACCGTGATGCATGTTTCATCTGTATTGACAATTGAAATTTGTGTGAGACTGACAACTGTTGATTAACTTACAACTACCTGCAGTTGACCAGAAATTCAGGAAATTCCGTGGCCTTACTACCTGTGCATTTATGAACATGCTCTAATGCATATATTTCAATAGCCACATAATCATGAATCATTACTACCCCTGCCGCTGGCACTGGCAATTATCCAGCTTATGTATCTAGGTATATATGTACTTGTGTTGTTTTTTTGCACTACCAAAACCAGTAATTGCAATCGTAAGACACGTGAATTTCCTAAAGTTGAGATAGGTAAAGAGGAGTAATTTCACACAACTCCTGACATTACACGCAACATCTTGTATTCAAAGTGCACTACAGTACACGATTGACTTCGATCCAAGGGAATAAATTTCAGCATTCGAGCAGCAATATATTGCGTATGAGTATACTACATGGTAAAATATCAGGAGTAAAGTACATTATCGTACATGCACCTATGGCTGACTGAGTAAGATAGATAGTAAATATGCAAGGAACTAGTCACTAGTCACATCTCCTGATGGAAAAGTGCAAGACTTCTTTAATACCTCTTACTCTCGTTGGTGGTTAGTTGAACAAAAACCTTTAAGTGGTAGGTTATTCCAGATGATTATGAGGACACAATTGGGTCGGCATCCCTTTGAAGTCGGCAAGATCAAAGGATTCTGGCTCGTGGCACCTTCTCTTATGTCCGAAACAAACGGATGCCGCTCCGACATCAAAAATGCTTTCCCACGAATCCATTTTTCGAATACTACGTATGTATTTATGTAGGGATTATCGGCAACGATGCCGATCGACTTTGCTTACAACACACCGCAAAACCACAATAAATTACAATTGTGATTGCACCCAGAAGAGAGTTGACAAAGATGCAAATACAATATATGTCTATATGCAAGCAAAATCTAAAACTGGATTATCAATCGAGGCAGAAAGATAACATTCGAAGCCAAAACCAAGATATTGAAATTACAAACGTTAAGATGGAGTCTTGAAAGTTTTCAATAATAATATGCTTATGCTACTGACTGTTGTGCTTCTCAACTACACCGTATCGTACCGAATGTTTTACGTATCAAAACCTGAACCCGAATATTTTCGCTAAATTGCGATTCATGATCTCGACTTCCCAAGACTTGATGCTAGTATTCACCTGTGACAAACTAATTAAAATATTTTTCAACACCCGCATTGTCAATAAGTGAAACCTGAATGCATGCTGATTACTGGGCTTGTAAAATATTTTCATTGTTGCATTATGCATTGTCTCTTAATGCCCTCATGTATGTGTTAGCGTTCAAGTGCAACCTTCTTCGTTCTAAATCAGTCAACTAGATACACTTAAGTTGTGCACAAAAAGTAAGAATGTTATGCTTACCTGTGGTATAAATTTGAAATTCCTCTTTGCATTTTCGGGAGTCCATCCCCAAGTCAATGTAAAACACAGCAACCAAATGTCCAAAATTGGCATTTGGATAAGGATCCAGGACCAAAATAGCATCATGGGTGCCCCCTGCCTTAGCTGTATTCGAGTCGGGGAAAATCGCTACAACTTTGTGATCCCTCTTGTAGGAGTTCTCATGTTTTCCACTTTTGAATGGAGGATTTGCCAAATTATTGTTCGCCCCTCCAAAATATACAGCCACTTCAGAGCGATCTATTTGATTCAATCTGAAACATTCGTCTTCGGATGAGGCAATGTTGGAGGCGATACATCGGTGAAAATCGAAAAACTTGAGTGCAGTCGATGTCCATTTACTTATGAGTTGGTCATCCACAGGTCGAAGGGGTAACTGGAGCATCCTCGCTTCATTGTAAAATGGATAAGGAGATGATTGATTTCTTGCTTTGGGCACACCGTGGACCGGATGCATTTCTGCGTTTTGAATTAAATTCGAGGTAAACACTAAAGCTGTAAAACACAAGTAGTTCCACATTTTCGCAGAAGTCTGGATGAATGAAACCGAACGCAGAGTGTAGCTCAGTTTCCTCATTTTTTCTGTAGAATTTGTCACCCTCACCACCCTAACTCCAACAGAAACAAAACTTTTTTTTCAGGGAGATCTCTGAGTAATAATGTGGGATGATGACTTGAACACTATCAGTCACTTACTAAACTTGAAGATAGCTCTCCAGAGTTTTATTTTTTATGTCTCCATTTCGTTTGACCATTGTGGGACTCTAGCATCCTCTGTGCTCTACTGTCTCAGCTCATTTGCCAGCACACAGTCATGCTTCCATCCTTGATTACTACAAAGGATGGAGGTGGTGAAACGACTCTAGATTTGTGTAAAACGTGAATTTTAGTGTCATGAAGCTTTGAAATGTGTACATACACGGAGTGTAGTATATATATGCACAAAATACAGAGCATATGATGATGGTGATGATGATGAGTTACTCTTTTGAGTGGCGATGTTGAGACTGCAGAAAGTGATACGACTCTTTGGAGAAGAAGGCTTTGTTGGTGCATGCCGGTGGAGTTGATGCCTTTGCTGACGTGCTCCTTGCCTGCTGCCGTTTTGAGTGTACGTGTATGTGAGGTAGTTAAGGAACGAAAACGATTAAATGTTAAAATAAACAGCGGCTTAGGTTCGGTGCTTTATACCCAAATGAAAAAAGGTGAACATCAAAGGCTTCTGCCGACAAATCCTGTCCCTCGCCCACTTTGTTCCTTGCCGTCGTCTCGTTGAGAAGATCAGTCAATTTCAAGCACCACGACCAACACCGGCCGCTTGTGTGTGCTCAGCTATTATATTAAAGAGTGATATGTGCATAATATGCGATCGGCTCTTGTCTTCAAGATATGCTCTTCTCATTCTCACACAGGAGAAGAGAGAGAGAGAGAGAGAGAGATAGGACACATGAACATACTCATTTACCACTGTTGACGGTATTGATAAAAATCTAAGGATGTTCGTGTATTTCAGTTGCCAAACATCACTCTTATGCAAATACTCGTTGATTTTGCAAACACCCGGAAAATTATGGAGGGTGGATGGACATATCAGCCGCCATGAAGGGAAACACCGATAATGATGAAGTGTTAGATATTTTTTGTACAAGTATATGGCTAGTGGTTAGTAATACTTAAACAAACAGATTTGAAATTTTGCAAACTTACTTCGACAAACCGCCCCAATAAATTTGTCTGCACTGTGGCCCGTGCTGTAGTTTTTCCATGAAACGAATCATAAATCAGTCGACACTATCGATCTTATAAGGGTGAAGAGGCGTATATCATTAGGTATTTGTTCGTAGTGGCGTTGTGAATTGGCATCGCTCGACTGGTGGAAGTTGGTAACGGTGAAGTAATGAAAAGTAAATCAATCTTGACTCAGGCGCGGACAAGTTGTTTTTGCTTTTTTACCATAAATTCCCCTCCGCAATCATTCCGGTTAGTCTAGTAACGATGATTTTATAACGAACGGAAATTATATTAGATAGCCTACAAAGGAAAGGAAGCTACAAAATGTTTCGATGAGGGAGTTTTTGAAGAAAATTTGAAAGGTGAAAGATTTAATGTACTGTAAACACCATTGAGATGATTTACATGGCCATTCGTCAAATGCTCAAAACAGTTTCGAGGAAAAGCATGCTGATGGTGCCTTCCACGAATTTCGTAAAAATTGGGCTGTATAATGCCTCAGACTATTTTCGGATTAATGAATTTAAACCACGAAAACTAATTTTCTGAAGTTTCATTATAGCGATGCATGTAGTAGCCGAACTCTTACTTCAATTTGCAAGCTTACATTTATGCTTTATCATCTCCAACTGCGTGGTACTTACAAAAGATAATGAAATTGACAAATTCTATTTTGCTAATCCAAATTGTTTCCAGAGTACGATTCCCGTTTTGTGACTAACTGCAATTTTGTAAGTCCATTATCACAAGCACGTATGTATTTCATAAAGAAGTCGATGGGTCACGTAGAATGAATCCTATTGCCATCTCTGCAACCCTCTCACACAATCGAGGCTGCCAGTTGACTACCGAAAAGCAGGCTAAAAAGGTCACACCTATTAGTCACCGTTGAACTCTTACTCTTACTTGAGTAAAAATGAGAGACAATTCAACCAATGGAAATCACACTCCAAATAGAAGAAAGAATGTTTTAAAAGATACTTTGGAAATACCGAGCCTGTGGAAAGTCTTCAGTGACATTTCTCCATTACGGCGATTTTTCTGGATAGTAATATTTCTTACATGTTTCGTCCTTTTTCTCTACGAAACTAGCAACAGAGTGCATAAATTAGCACATCCATCTAAATCTGCAACGGTTAACTTGGAGGTAACAAAAAATTATCCGAATAGTAAGCAACATTGGATGTTTGTATTACTGGTGATGAGGTTTGTTCATTTTTAGTATGAAGACATATTGGAATTTCCATCTGTAACAATCTGTCCAGGATATCAATTTCGAGCAAGCGTTTTAAGAGCACAGGAACCTAGCGATCGTTACGGATGTAAACCTGGAGTGAAATACTGTTCATGGATCTCTCCCTGGAATATGGCTACCCACACGGAAATGATCATGAAAAATGTAAGCACATTATCAGGATAGTTTACGAAATGAGTACATTATAAAATGACTTATCGGGTGTTCTTTGCTAGTGCACCTTTCAGAAAAAGAATTGCAGCCCCGGGCAAGAGCAACTAGGCAAATGGTCCCGCAGGCTTACATCTCTGGGTCGTTGTTTTACTTATAATCCTAGTAAGGCTCATAAACGAAATGAAATTTTTGAGTCAAGAAACATAGAAACCGACTTTCACTCTCATTCTGCCGTGTGCAAATTGTTTTCCTAAAGATGCCACTGTTCAAAACGGTGGCGAGTCAAATGCCCTGGAAGTTACAGTTGATCCAATGTTGTGGGATAGGTATGGACTCGCAATATTTAACGGAATCCGGGTAAGAGTGCAAGGTGCAAGGTGGGTAAAAGCTATTTTGCTTCAGTTTCGATTAAGGTATCATATAATAATCTTCCCCAAGGTTTACATTCACAACGCCAGTGACATTCCACTAGTTGAAATCACGGGTCTTAACATAAACCAAGGTTCTTCTGCACATTTCTCACTGCAAGTTAAGGACTACTTTCGTGTGAGCGATGCCAATGTGCCATGTACCACAGACCCAAACGACAACGAGAGCCGCTGTACTTTGCGATGCATTTACTTAACTTCAATGCTACTTTCAAATAACACATGCGGGTAATTAAAATGAAGTTTTAAAATATTTTGTCGATTTAATAGAAACTTGATTATGATGTGAGAATGTTTCCGCAGTGCACCCTTCATGCAGGAATTCAAAACTAAGGTTTGCCGAACACGGAAGGAAATTGCATTTTTCAACGAAAATTTTCAAAAACTAATTTATAATGGGAGCATATGGAACAAGTGTGTAGATGGATGTCCAAAGCCGTGCAAGCAGGTAAAGGATATTGTTCGATTAGATACATGTAGAATGCACAGGTGCCGCTTGCGTTATTGGTTTGCATGCAATCTTGTAGAGGATATTCAAACCGATTACGACCTCGTTGGGCTTTGGAGCAACTGATCCCACCGTTACCGTTACAATATACTTCGGCAACATGTGGGTGGAGAGAATTGTGGAGGACTGGGATTATAATTTTGACGAATTCATTGTTGACATGGGGGGCTCACTCAACTTATTTCTTGGTGCAAGTTGCTACACAATAATTCAGGTAGCATTCTTACAAAATATCATTGACTCAAACCCATTTCTTACAGCTTATTGTTACAAAGTGTGAGAGAATCGTTTATTTTCACACACATTTTGTAAATGGTTCGCAGATATTTGACTTGGCAATCGAATATTTGAAGCGTCTCATACGACGTTGGATTTTACGCATAAGTACCGAACGAGTGGCCGATGACGATTCAACAAAGATCGCTCAACCTATAAAAATCACGGTCAAGCCAACCTTTTGAAATTGACACTTTTTGTTTGAGTGACTTCATCTTAAAAAGCATTTCGTACATCAAGAATGTTCGACATTGTCATAAAATGAGTAATGTACATGCACGCCTTGAATAGGGAATTATGACTGAAACTGATTAATTTGATACTTTCGTCAAGTTTATTCACTATGTCAAATCTCCAGTATTACATAGTTCATTAAAATGTCTGCGCTACATCCGTTTGATTCTGGTATTTAAAGATTCTACGTCGACTTATGCCATACTTCCCATTAGCACGAAACAATATAGATCTATTAAACACGAACAATCGAAGATTTTCCTTCTTAATAATAATAAAATTTAAAACCACATCTACACCCACATATATATCAAACATGTGTAGGTCTATCGTCAATCTACGACATAAATGTATAGATAAATTCTCTTATATTGATAGTATTGATATATTAATATTGCTGCACCTCAAAAGTAATAAATCTAACTACATTAATCCCTACAAATAAGTGCCATTAATTTCATATAAATATAACAAGAAACACTTGAGTGGAATCGTCATAAAAAATAATTTGCCACAAGTAATTTACACTTAAATCCGCAAATTAACCGTCATAACGTTGTAGACTAAAATATCATTTTTCTTGACACGTTCCCTTTCAGAGTTTTTTTTGCACCGTAAATTTCGGTGTGAGATCTACAATGTTTTAAGAATTATTGAGATTGAGACTGATCCATTAAAATGGAATGTTTGAAATCATTACTTATTTGCTCGTGTCATTATTTCGTGACCCACCGGTTGCAATCAACACATTCTCGAACCAACAACCTACGAGAACTGAACTGAAGGCTGGACAACCCAGTGTAGAACATTTTACACGGTAAATTTTTATAGAGGACAGAAAACCATTATACTATATATTAAACTACTATTTCATATATTATATTTATGCCATATATTATTATACATATAACCTATTGTTATTATAAGTTATTGTAATAAATACTACGCTGTTCACGAAGTATTATTGGTTAAACCTATAGTATGTAAAAACGATGCACCATATTGGATGTTACTACTTCAATAATCCGAAGTTATTTCCATTTTCATATTTAGATTAATGTATGTAGTATAAGTATTATACTTTAGACAATTATTTCACAGGCAAGTTACTACAGGTTCACAATAGGAGACAAATGGAAATTCTATTGTTTTATATGTCACTGCTTTGACCACACAACCACTACGTTTTCCTATGAAAAAAACGTTATATAGTATAGGCTACAGGATATGGTTTGTATTAGATTATTAGATTTGCGTAAACTATGTAAACTCTTCTCTTATAAAATAAATCCCCTAAGATAATTCTAGTTAATACACTTGTCACCTTGTGCCTTGTAGAAAACAGTTTCCTTCTTCTATCATCTTTTTATATAGCAAAATACGTCGAATGCCCATTTTCGAACATCATATCTACTAGACTTACACCTACAAATACTATATTTCTCCTCACTTTTTTTGTCAGTTTTTATGAAAGCCATGTCCCGTAATGTTACTTTTTATTTACGAATCCTGATACGGCTACTAAATTTGATATCAAATCTGTGGATTTTTCTTCCTCTTCTTCTCTCTTGTCATCATATTCGTGTTAATATGCAAGAATATAATATGCTTAAAGACTCTGCTTGATATTATTCACTCTTGGAAAAGTCGAGTGTACAATATGATTGTTTTTTTGGAGTTTCGGTGATTAGTTCGACAGATTATATTTTCTCTGTTCGTTATGTATGAAAAAAGCTATTGTTTCGTAAGAAAGATCTTTGTTGTTAGTATTTTTGATGACTAAAAGTATAATCATTTTTTTGTTAATGGTGTTTTTTAAAAGTTACTGTTCATGCTGCTTTCCTACCAAAATAGGGGATGTTGCATATTTTTATATATTGAATGTATTTTTGTAAGTTCACTCGACTTAATTCCACTTCTTCGCCAATATATGGATTATAAATGTGTTCAGTACTCAATACAGTTCATCCAGTCTCCTTAGGTTTCTTTGTGTGTGTGACCTCAACTGACCACGATGAGGGAATATATAATATATGTATTTACGTTAAGAGAATTTGTAACATCGTTTCCAATTGGTTTTATATCTCGGTTCAGACAACAGAATCTACGGTTCCTGATATCATCATATGAAGGTCCTCTACGTTTACATTTTATTGGTCAATGAACGACCTTGTGGTGGCTTCCTATTTTTGCAAATAGTTCACTTTTAAAAATACTGATAGTATAAATATTTTAAATTCTAGTGTTGAAACTTTTTTGTGTAAATTCTATTTTGCGAGGTAATCTGCGAAGTATGCTCTACACCAGGCGAATATTTCTTTTCAAAATCTTTTGTAGTACATTATAGACATGCTAAGATTTATACTCTGCTTTCATGGGTGGGCCGGTTCCATACAACTGTCAAGTTAAAAGTTAATGATAGCAGCGAATTTCATATTATCGTATAATAAGGTTGATAGCTTATTCATTCCATTTCGCTGTTGATCATGGCTGGATTTAATTCTTTCTAATTGCTCCACTCTAATGTTGCAAATATGTTGGAACGTTTAAGTATGTGTGGTTCATAATATGTTTGACTCTAAGCAATGTTTCCTTAAATGATTTGTATATTCGGTCCCTCTATCAGCTTATTAATGCTTTTGGCAAATTTCATCCCCGGTCCTGTCCTGTGGCTTGGCTCATCGCTATTAGTAAAACTTGCATGCATTTCGAAGATAGACAGAACCATTCATTGTATGTAGTTTGACGGACGACTTGATACCTTGCATCAAAAGCGTCTCATTGTATTGTTGCCTACTACTTATTATTTTTGCCGTCGGAGGAAGTTTTTTCTGAATATCCAGTAACTTTCTGTGTCGAGTCCTGCAGTGTATGAAATGAAGTTCCATTAAAATAATCATCTTGTGTGATAGCGTTGGATCCTAGTCATTTGAATGTTTGAATGTTTGAATACATCGTAATGTTCTACTATTCCCCTGCCTCAAGTCACTACCGTTATTATGGCACATACAAATGTCGAATGAAGCACCAACGCATTGGAATGAATACTTAAAAGAAAATTGTGCTTGCTTAGTAAATTTGCTTCGTTGTCGTGTGAGATGAAATTATAGTAGATATTGTATACTCTCCAGCATATTGTAGGAGAGTGCCGGTTGTCTTTCTTGATGGTAGTTGACAAACTTCACGATCCGTCGTACGGAAGGGAACCGTGAAATGTAAGTCATTCATTTCAATAGCTTGCCCGCTCGCTCGTTGGCTGTTTTGATACGGCCTTCATTTGAAGTAGCCTATTGAAAACAAATACAAATAAGGTTTAGTTTGTGTTGCTGCTGCAATGATCTAATATCGAATAATTCGATTCAATTCAAAATGAATGTTTTGGGAATTGCATTTCCATTGGTTGGGGTTGAGTATATACATGCTGAATAGGTTTGTATAATAATGCAATTGTAAGCATGATGCTGGCAAAATAAAACGGAAGTAAAGAATACCTTCATATTGACGCGGTCCAACTGACGGTTTTGATTCTCAATTTCACTTCCCATATCTACGGCCATATTACGGAGATTTCCCACCATTGTAGACACTTGTCCCATGTTGTTTTCCATTTCATCCTCTCGTGCGTCATTAGTTATCCTTTAAAAAAAAGTGAGCAAACATTTCAAAACATTTCCCAGCCCTTATATTCCATCAATGATCTGTTTGAAGTTTGTACTCATGTCAAATCTCTAACAAACCATGTCCTATATATAGTGCTTGCATACAGCACACTGTTGGAAATCTTTTCTTTATCAAATGTCTGCAAAAGTTTGCAAAGACTTCCCTTTGTCTCGTGTTCTTTAGTTTGAAAGAAAAGTGCCATCCATTTGGAGAGTTCATAAAGTAGTTCACAAGAAGTGTATGTGAATTGTGCAACAGCACATGTACATAATCGGAGTCGAGGTAGCAGAGATTCATTTCGCAAAGATCACAGGATCAGTCGCAACACGAGTGAATAAGATGAAAGCAAGAGACGCTTATCCGTCAATCTCGCCAAGTATCACCTTGCCCCAGAGCAGAAGCCCAAAATTTATATGAAGGTGTTGTTGTACTATTGAATGCATACAATATTACCGGACTGTGCATGTTTGAGAATCATGTACGAGTTCACATGAACTAGCTGAATTGGATACCAACAATCACAGTGCATAAATTTGGACGCAAAATATAAACGTCTATCTGAACAATATTTTTTGCTTATTGTAGTAGCAGGTCATCAGAAATCGGCATTTGGAAAATTAATTTGTATTTCAATTTCATCTGACTTTTTGCATTTTGCCCCATCAATTTCTATTTAGTCTGCGTCTCATTCGCATAATAGAATCATAACAAACAAGCGAAATATAATCTGGGAGAAGTTAATGGTTTTGGTCTTTGCTAATGTTTAGTCAATTTTATTTTAAAATGTGTCAAAATGCAAGAATAAAAGTACAGAATGACCTACTTGGAAATGTAGCCTCCATACGAAGGAACTCCGTTTCTGTCATCGCACACTCTCGTCGGTTGACTATTACAAACTCTCCCATCCTCATTTCCTTTCCATGTCCCTGAATCCTCTTTGAATTCTGACGATCTGTTAGAAAAGCATTCATTCAGCCCGAGTTATTTCTCAAATGTGCATCGATAGGTATCTTTAAAAAAGAAGTTCAAACATGACAAAGGACATAACCAAAAATCCCGAAAAACATATTAAACCTACTTTTTGCATGGGAGCACACAAAGTCCACAACATTTCTCCATTCCTTGTAGATTCTTTTCTGCTTCTTTCATGTCCTCGTTGATTTGGATCATCCCCGCTTCAATATGATCCAGTTGTTCTGCAGATAAACAGCAGTGAAAGCTGCTTAGTTTGTATCCATCAGTTAATAAAAACTTGATGCATATGTGCTCAACATGATTTTATGAGAGCAAAAAACGGAGAAGAGACAATCCATTAGTGGACGTCATCATATATTAGTAATTTATACACCCTTACCTCCTTGATCGTCAAGCGCCACTAGTGTTCGTATTCCAGCTTCTTTACTCTGTTAAATTGATGAATTGAGTGGTAATCATAAGTGCTTGTCAGCTGGACATTTCAATTGGTATAACGTGTGCACTAGTACGAATGCACATTTGTATTTTAAATATGTAATGAGTCCTTACCTCTTCACATAGTGCCAACATGCGTCGAGTACTATCCAGGGACTAGAATTTAATGAAAAAGGGAGTTTATGAAGCAGGACAATTATAAATTTTATCTCCTTCGCCAAGTTAGGCACAATAAAATGTAAAATTATTGATTTTACTGCTTCCATTGAAATTGAAACGATTATTGTAGTTCGTAGTATTAAATTGGATACAAATACAAGGATATTTTCCTTTTCAACACTTCAGGTTATGTGATTGGAATTGGAAGGGAGATCAAATTCAAAGTATGTCATTTTAGAAGTGCTGTCCTCTGCGCGTATCATATTTTCTGACAGGTAATGTAATGACTTCAAAGACACAACTATGTGAACATTTATTTCTCAATCCACCATTCCATTGCAATGCGTTTACCAACGTGGTGTTCAGTGTTCATTTGAGACGACTATGATGTAGAACGCTGTAGTTTATTATACCCAGCAGGTATTCTGCTTCCGCCTTGCCAAATTCAGCGTTTCAGTTGCTGCGTGTCAGAGCTGTCTCTCATACAATTTGTATTTGTATGTGCAATTTTATGACAATATCAAAATCTCGAATTAAAGGGTTAGCTTATAGTGTTTCATTGAAAATTTTGCATAGAGTTGCACGGAAAATATCACATGATAAAAATGTGGAATTAAACATAAAAATATTGACTAGAGAGTTATAAGCGGAAGGAAGAGGCGTAGACTTGCTTACTTCATCCGTAGTTTGGTTTGCCCTCATCTGAAGCTCCTCCAACTCCGACAATGGAGGGGCTTCCTCCACAGCTGGCGGTGGTGGCATCGTCGGTTATTATTCCCTGAAACCAAGCAATTACTCATTAACTCTTGGTATTCACAGCATGGACGAAGATGAGAGCGATGGGCGCTGGAACTAGTGCAATTCATCGCAAAGATCCCTCCATCCATATAATGGCATACATGCATTAGACGCGAAGGACATATGTAATGAGGTACTGATGGAGAACTAACTCACATTCGCAGCAAAGTGAAACACTCTATGTAGCTAGAGCATTAAGTATGCCCTTAGACATCACGTGCATTTACTTGCGTGCTCCCTAACTTTCTCTGCACTTTTACCACACCAACAAGATGCTCGGATGTGCACTCCAGTGTCTATAAAACACACACTCTCTGAGCGTCGGAACGACCTATAACTTTTCAACGAACACTTCAAAAAAATGTTATTACGGCACACGTGTGGAAGTACGCAAGGTTCCCGATGGTATATATGGTTTATAAATATATGCATATAGCCATACGTGGATACAGGTAATAGAGAAAGTTTGCTTAGAACATATATCAGCCATCAGCCCACGATTTATATACGCACGCAGAAAAAAGTAAAAGTGAGGTCTCTACATTTACCAGATATGATTGCAATAGTTTCCTGGTGCTGACATGACTGTCAAAATTAGTCCTTTGCCTTTCGCCTGACACTAAAAAGAACGACTGGGGCTAGTGCTTTCATCAACTGGGAAGAAATTTCCCACGTCTGTGCACTAGTATAATAGACTTTCTCCAACCTCTATCATCACTACTAGAAAAAAGGCGTGACAGTATGTTACCCTCAGTGAAGGACATTTTAGAAGCATTAATGTGATGTTGGGTAGTACACGACTACACGTTTGTGTGTGGGCATTGCTTTTGTTATCAGTGACAGGGTAGAAAAATGAAACGCTATCAAATCTAGATTTTCATGAAGTCGTGATGAAATATTGATGCACGTATGGCTGAAATTGTGTATGGGAAATAATGTCGACTCATCATGCAAACTCTGGATTAAACTATCACGAATGAGGAGGCGTGTGCAGTTCTTGTTTCTGGAGGCGTTTGTATTCTTAAAGACTCCGTCTCGGGTTGATTCTCTTTCAGATTTTGGTAAGTTGAAGGATGCGACATTGCCGGAGGTTGTGTTGTGTCGTTGTGAATGAGTCTATTTTTCATAAACGAGTGATGTGCACGGAAAGGGTACTTACTTATGTATGCCTTTGCTCACGTTTGGAACCAAAATTTAAAATGGATACAGCAAAAAAAACGAAAAATCGAAATATTTTGGTTTTGCTTTTACAACAATGGAGTAGTGCATTTCTGAAGCCTATCCAGCAAAGATCGCAGCATTTATGTACTTTCTTTTAATTTAGAAATCACATTTCAACGTGATGAAATCAATGTATTTAAACAATTAAGCATCGGATTTCTGTTTCTTTATATAGCCAACGTATGTCAACATCGACCTTGGCCGTCATGTGCTTGCAACAACGAATTATATACACTTGTTCCTCAAATATGATTTTCGCTGTATTAAAATGCAAATTTTTAACGAGTAAAAATATAAATATAACAATAGCGCTATATTGTAGTCACTCTAATGGATTTACGTGCTTGCAAGCTATACACATGGCTTATTCAGCCGTATATTAAGTTAGAATTATAATAGATTGGTCATATGCATAAAATATTATGAAAGGAACTACCTTGAGACGACTTGAAGCACCTTAATTTGATTTCGTGTGCTCACAACTCCGTAAATCTTCTCAGGGGAAAAGAGGCGAACAGCTTAAGCAGGGGAAATCATGTAACAACCTAAACAGATTTAATTTATGTAACAAACCGTTTTCACACACTTAATGAAGCTTATGTAGCAGGAGAGTGTAAAATGGCAAGAGCAAAGATTAAATACGTTGTTGGAAAACGTTTGGTCGCAAAAATAGCAGAAGATATACAGAATACGTTGTAAGGTTTAAATAGGAGAACGGAAGAATAACGAAAGCTAATGGCACAGTGACCGAACTCCAACGCAGAAAGTGTGGGACTGGGAGAAAGCATGTACGCTGTATCTTCACCAAAGCAAAGCTGGGAAAAACTCGATCGTTCTATTCTCTGTTATATAACGAGAACGCCACAAAACTCCAGTCGTCTACATTTTATCCCCTTTTTAAAGTGCAAGTGGGAACATGGACAGCACACATACATGACGGTTATGGTGACTGGCTCACCATAGCCGAACTCAAGTCTTCTCCAGGATGTATATGCATATAATGTATATACTTGCATCGACTACGTCATAACTCCAGCTCAATTCCAGCCAGCTTTTGCCAGAGGCACAGGAACTAAACTGTTATCAACGGAGTAGAGAGGAGGAGGGTGGAGGAAATAAACCTGGAGCTTTGAGAGAGAGAGATGCCTTTTCATGATGCTCAAGCGTTGGAGTTCCCAAGCAAACTCCGCACCACCGTGCAAACTAGAACTTTATGCTATCGTGCTGTGTTTCTCCAGGAGAGAGTTTCCGAGCGACATTCGATCGATATTTTCCTCTGCTCATTCGTCACTTCTCGTGCTCACGGCGTCATTGTGTTTGTTGTGATGCTTTGATGCTCTATGTTTAACAACTTTTATCCACAAATTTGTACACATCAGGACAACATATAAAAGCAATTGGTTCGGAAGCAGTAAATTTCAAGTATGCAATATAGATACACACTTTTACATAAGTATCTGCAAAATATATCAGCATCTGCTCCTCATTTCGTGATTCTAACAAGTTACCAAAATTTCTTACATGAAATCTATGTTGCAGAAGATTCGCATACAAGTGTGCAGAACTTTTTACCTGGAATTACCAAGTTCTTAGTCTTCAACTTCCATCCACATGCTCCTTAGCCATTACCGCATATGTTTTATTTCTGCTGCAAAATCTATTAGATCATTGGGCAGCGGTGATAATGCGAAGTTGCTGTTGCACTTCAATGATTCATGCTCATTTTCAGCCTACAGACTGGAAACATGGTCCGGAAGATTTGCCCGTCTGTCCAAATATATCCCTTTCAAAATTGCACAAGCTCCAATATCTATAAGATATGCTATTATTGCTGGAAGTGAATATATATATGGCCATACACACGTGTTTAAGATTATCGATGTTTATTAATGTCGAAAGTAGGCGTTCTTCGAGGCAGCGAATTAATGACCAATGATTTGAATACATCATACCAATACGTTTGTAAAGGTGTGATGTGTATTTCTGTATCATTTAATTGCATTTTCCAAGCACAATTGATCATAAAACATGCATACTGTAACCATAAACCAACATCGCCAGAAATAGAGGAGGAATAGGACACGGAGCTAGGTAATAATTGATAAAAATAAATTCTTTACTATTAGCTGCTGCCACAAGGACAAGTTGTCACAATCAACCACATTACAACCAAGGAAAATCCTTATCCACATTTATATCGGTCACGTAAACTGAGGAGATTCTAGTACATATGGGCATTTGAATCTGCAGATAATTAATTTTGAATTGCGTTCTCGCTGAATTCAAACACACAACCGGCATTTACTAACTCTAAAAAGGGGGAAGTATGGAGTAATACAACATATAGGCATTTACGATTTTTAAACAAAGTCGACTACAGAAACGGTGTTATATATGTAAATTTTGTCAAGAACACCGGGCGAAACCATCTTCCCGATTCCATAGGAAGTTGCTAATTGGAAATTGGCATGTTGATGTTTTCCTTAAAAACAATAAAAACCGTACTGCATGAATTTTCATCATAAACTTTCCCTACGTTGCTGTGTTATTTACTTAACTTCGGAATAGATGTAATCATTGTTGTAGCAAATTAGTCGAACGAAGGCTTTATCAAACGCTGATATGATTACATCCGATAGCAAATCTTATAGTTTTAATTTTCTTTCAGCAGCTAGCGGGTTCAACAATTTAGGCACGGGCCATTGTATTTTGTATTTCCGGTTTAAGGATTTTATGTAAACCTTCTTATTCTTATACCCGTCTGCATAGTATTGCGACGCATCTTAATGCCCGCAATAGCTGATCGCATGTATTTTTGCGAAGTTGATGCATATCGCACTCAGAGTGGCCTAGCGGATACTGGAAAACGAAGAGGAGGTGAACACGTTCCATCTACATGAAGAAGGTTCCGTGATGTAGATGGAACTGATCTGAGAATCAATTTGCAGGTAGTTACTTGAGCTACATTTCTGAATTAAATTTCCAAAATTTGGAATATTCTCAAAACGTTATCAGGGAACTTTTGTGTGAATTCATCCGGGAGGCGTACCTCTTCAAAATGAACATTAAAGTGTGGAGACGAGTTTTTTCAAGATATTCTCCCTCATCACTCATATGATCTCATCTCACAAACTTTTTTTGCTGCTTGCATGCCAAACAGCCATAATGAAGCATGGAGTAATGCGACAAAAACGCAAATTCTCCTTCATAAAACTGTCAACCATTACGAGAAAAAAATTCATTGGTTCCTCCTTAGTGAGATATGTATTTATCTGTGTTTACTGTTTCGCCGAAAGGATAAAAGTTGTCACCAGCAAAATTAGCAATCACGACTTTACAACTTATTTCAAATGCACAAGTTAAAGCGACTTCAGCCAAGTCATGTTCGATTACAGAGGAGAAGGAGACGACTAGATATAGCGAAGCAGTAGGACGAGATCCCCCACTGGGGTCAATTTAGAAATGACGAAACTCTCGCCTGACAAACTGCTACTGTTTCAGTATTCAAGTTGAAGCACTTTGCAAATTCTCTATGACCATTCATACATTATTGGGTGCTTTACGTACTCATTCGTAAATTGTAACCTGAGCAGACGGCCTGTCGCCAGTTTGTGAATCGAGGTGTGCCTCATATCGTTCTGACTGCGAATCGTAAACCATCGAGCATTTTATGTGGACATATGTCACTAATAATATTATTGCGCCTTTCAACAGTCATAAAAAGGTAACACACAATCAGAGTCGTGCCCTGAGAATGACCACCTGAACCTCACACACCCACACATGCACACAGGTTTTTTTTCGCTCAACAAAGTTATTTAGCTAATGGAGCAATTCATTCGCGCATATCTTCAATTATCTTGACAATCTAAACTATAAATATGCTTTCGAACACCTGCTTACTTTTAAGGATGAAATCATAGTATAAAGTTTATGGAACGCCATTTGCATACACACATGAATACCTACTCACCATGAATTGGGTCGACAACCGCTCACAACTTGTAGAAAAAAATTAACCTGCAGAAGCTCGAGAAAACGTTCATGTAATGATATTAGGATACCATAGGACAATCTCAAAGTTCAGCAACTCATTGTCAGCAAATCTAGCAAAGGAATGGCGAGATTTTATTAAGGATATAGACGAAAAAGATTGTTGAGTGGATGCGTAATATTATTAAATGAGAAGGAGGTTTGTACTTTCCTGCTCCTTTGCAGGTAGTCATCGAATGGATTAAAATGACGGCAATTAATGAGAATGCGATGAGCAGCAGCACCTGTTGTTACGTATAGAAGCAGAAGAATATAAAAAATGCATTGACTATAGCCACAAGTTCCTCACCAAATACCAGATATGCAAAGATTAACTTACTATATTTTATTACGACAGTCCACTAGTCACCAATGAAAGCTAAGGCATGACGACTTTTTGTAATGTCGGTGACTTCATTGAACCAATGAATATACTGTTGACAAGCTCTCATGATTTAAAGTCTTGATCGAACTGTGCGATTAAAATAAAATAAACTTTGAGAACTCCCTCAGGGATGACTGCATAGTTCCTCAAGTTTCTTTTCTATATAAGTGTGAAAGTCCAGAATTTGATATCAAATCAGTGGCTTGGTTCATCGAGTTATCACAAATTCTCCACTACTGTCTTCCAATTTCCTCCTCAATATTGCAATATATAGCAATAATCATACCAACGTCAAATTATTCAGAGGCAAACAGACTTCAGTTAAAAATGATTCTCATCTCTTATTCCAAGTTTGCTTGTAGTTTAAGCAAAAACATACTCATCGTTGCGATATCATTTCTTGCAGTTCAAATATTGTACGCCTTTCCGTCGACGGAGCTTTATCCTGGTAAGCTAATCATTGTGAATCATCAAATACCAATATTATTTTTTAAAGTCATCTTTAAATCATGGCTGGTGTGAGTTGAAATTTAAATGAGCACGAGCATAATTTGTTCACTTATCTTTCTGAATTATTATTTTTATAGCAGAAACATTTAAAATGTTGGAGTCCGGAGAAAACTCGGGGGAAGCGGTAAATCACTGCTGTCAGAGGGAGCCAAAATATGTAACAGTTGGATATGGTGAGTTTCTGTTTTCAGTTATTTGTATCAACACGATGGATCAACAAGATTAACCTGACTTTCTTTGTTACTTGGTTGTACCGCGTGTTGAGAAGGTATAAGTGAGGGAGAGGTCAGGATCGACGTTGGACAATGCCGTCAAAAATGTGCGATTCCATCCTTCAAACCATTGAAACGTGATGAGTTTGACAGATATCTCAGAAAGTATCCCGACATTGATCCCATTCAGGTAAGTTCAATAGAATATTAAACTCTTCTGTGTGCATTTGACAGTCCTAAAATTTAATACAGATTTTTGCACTATATTGTAAATTGCATGTGCGCAAATCCAAGACGCATACCGAAGCAATCTGTGGGGCATCTTGAGAAACGGCAATTGCTTCATCATATTAGGCACATCTTTGCAATCGTATTCATAAAATAATCATAACACCACATGAGATTATTTTCAGACTAAATCAATGACTGATGTCAAGTCTAAATTTATAACATCTTTGACACATTAATGTTGTATGTACATGTTGATATTTTGGTTGCCTCTTTGAAGTTCACCAAAATAAGTTTAATCCTCATCAAGTCTAGCCAGCAGAAAAAGCATACGTGGCAAAAAAATCTATTTTCACTGCTTATCTAATTCAAATTTCTGGCAACATATAAGGACTTGAGAATTTTTAATCAATGTGATGACTGCATCCATCCATACGTACCAAACTGTGAGATCCGGTTCGCAGACTTTTATACGGTTAGCTTATGTTATACCTCAAATTGCGTAGGGTTTTAGGCATTCTGAAGTCGTTATCGGCAAAATCTGAAAGAAAACATGTAAATAACGACCAGCACATTGTCCATATAACAAATCCATGTATGAGTACCTCTCGTGGGAAAAGAATGTGTCGCTAGTCCGCTCACTTGTTCCTCTCAGACCGAGTCTCGTTGTAAGCATCTATGTGGCATACTAGTGCTATTATAGATTGAGTGCTTGATATTATGGCGATAAGATAAATCATGCTCACGAAAGGCTAATCTTAAAGACAACTAATTAAATTTACTCTGGTGTTTAGTCTACATCATCCATATGGCATTCACTTTTCACTTCAAAGTGACAGGAAACCTCGCTCAGCTTTGTTATATATAATAATGCAAAAGGTCGCTAATTTGCTATGCAAAACAGCATTCTCATACGTCAATGGCTATAGTGTCAAAAACATCCCTTTTTACTATTACAAATTGAATTCCGGAATCATTTTTTACACAAAGTGTTGGGGATTTCCTAAAAGAATCTTGAACATATTACAGCGTGGGCATTTTGTGTGTGTTTCAATCTTTCACAAATAAGGGTGACAGCAGTTGAGTGAAGATGCGTCCTACGACCTGTTTTATTAAAGAAATGCCCGATAATAAATTACGTTGGAATCCCCCAGTTTGCTAAATTATGCTGTGTTGCTGCACTTGAGTGGTACATTTACAGGATCTTTAGTTTTAGTCTCTAGCCATTAACGGTCGTCTACGATGTCTGCTTGTGTGATGTAGATTTGTCTTTATAATCAAGTGCTGTACACACTACACACACAAACAGCTTTAAGATGGGTAAATGTATGCACACTTACTCGGGGACCAGCATAGATCTGGACATGTGGATTAGTCACGCGCACGAATTAGCAATTTAATTAGCATATTACAACTCTGTTTTATTAAACCAGAAATGATGTATAAGAAAAGGCTCATTTCACAGTCGTTCCTTGCCTTATTAGTCGATCGGGATGATGTGTACAATGTGGAGTCCACTTGCTTGTATGCCTTTTCAATAGATCAAGTGTTTTGATTTTAACTGCCTTGTAATGTTGTAATTGACAACGTGACAAATGCTGGTTATCGCAAAAGACATACCACATGACTGTAATTTTTATTAAGCGATAATTAGATAATGCACATCTATTTATTACTGCGTGCAAACGATTCGGACTTCATGCAAAACTCCGTAGAAATGTACGGAAATAATACAAATTACGACGAAATGTCACGATACAAATATTTATCGGGAAATGTTTTGAAGCTGCGTAAGCACCGCCTACAAATATTTTTTCTAGATTTTCCTCAGCCTTCAAAATAAAAATTCAATGAAATCGGATTCCGTCACATCCGGAGAAAATCCTGAGGATTCCAGCACAAATAACCACCACCATCATCATCATGGCCACCATGACACAAATTCATACAGATTTACTACATCCTGCTCTCAGTCTATTTGCCTGCCTGCGTCCATTAAACGGGAGAGTTTTTACGACCTGTCAGGAGAAGTGAAGGACATTGACGTCATCGAATCTTGCGATTGTGTCTCTCTGCCCCAAGAAGGTTGTCAACGACTGGCATACAACGTCAAAATACATGTGGACACTCCGTACGAGCGACAAGTGGACATTGGACAATGCTGGAGCAATGCGACTTGCACTGATGACTCGGCAAACAATTGTCTCAGTTGTCGGCCTGTGAGGAACCGAACAATAGCTGCAGACGGCCCAAGCGGCGCTCACTGTCTCAGCATAATAGATGAATGTCAGTGTGTGGGAGAATGCTTTCGTGTGAGGCAATTCCTCAAGGTGTACGATTACGCCCACGTGTTCGAGACAAAGGCTGCTCTAATGGACACATTCAACACAACTAATAATAGCAATACTGTTGACAGTGCCAGTAGTGAAGTTCCAGAAATCCCCTCGATGAGAACGAATGATTCCTCAGTAGAGCCTATGATCAAGGTATGAATGAGCTGCTCCAAAATAAAACTTACAAATTTAGATCAGCTTTTTCGCAGAAGCATAATAATAATAATTGATGAAAATAGTAGAAAAAAAAATGTAATACAGTAGCCCATTTCTTCTTACTATAAACAAGGTGATTGACATTGGGCGTTGCAGCGGCAGCTGTTCCGGCGTACCGCTGACCTCAAAATGTCTCCTATGGTATGAAAATTTATTTCGGGCTTTCCTCTAATTTTCATAGCAAGTGTGATGTTATGATGTGTGTAGGCACAACTAATAAATCCGCAAATCCGATGCAACTACTACTTGCTATACGGAGCATAATATACAGGCAGTGTAGTATGTTCCACAGCGGTCACCCGCAAAATCTGTGCCAGAATCACATATAATATTATTTTTCTCTTATTTGCAAATATGTGTCTTCATTTCATTGAATTATTGCTGTTTAACTTTAAAATAAAGGTCGAATACAAATAACGGAACATGTCTGTCAGCCTTAACCGGAGGGAGGAGTAAATGTACTGCGACGAAATTCGTGTCACATTCGTACACGGATAAACATGGGGAAAAGCACACGGTCGTGTCTGTCACAGGATGTGGATGTCGCTAAAAACTATTTTCAAACATTTATTTCCCTTTTGCAAATATTGAATACATAATTTGCTCATTCTAGCTTGTACTTTATGATTACCCAAGTTGTATCTCAATATGGAGTTTAAAATTTACTTAAGATTTAAAAATATATATGTGAATATACACGATTTGGGAAAGCCATGACCACTGTGAAACTTGTAGAAAATAGTGTATATTATCGTGTTGGGCCAAGGTCTCTTGGTATTGTGTCATTAATGGAAATAAATTAAGACCCGGACCTGAAATTTCAATGCAATGTTTAGTTGTTGTTGCATGTTTCTTCTTTTGTTTGTGCGAGCTCGTCGAGTGGATAAGATAGACAGGAGAGATATTAATCTGGGAAGCATTGATAATGTTTTCTGCGATGGTGGCCAAAGCTTTGATATATCTTTAAAACAGGGGAACACACATGTACAAAGTCCATACATTCCACCTTTGACGAAAATGGCAGAGGTAGATACAATGCAGCGATTCCTTGTCTCATTTAATGTGACACTTGTTGAATAGTGGTGGTGACGACAATGCACTATGACCATCACTTTACGTCGCACTAACTTGTATCCGCAGTCACCAAGCTCAACAGTTATTGACGACAGTAAACGTGTTCGTCGTAGAGAACATCGTCGGGCGACTTGGCGTATATATTCATTTTTCCATGCCGCCACATCGTTTCATGAAGAGAAATGATATGTGAATTGAATCATGTTCGGCTTTTGAGGAGAAAAATTCGCGATTTTCAGATGCAAAACTGCTTCTTGAGTTGAGATTATGGTGGTGGGCCTATTGCCAAAGTGGTATTATTTCGCACCTATGAGAAACCGTGTGTCAAGAGCCAACTGCCATAAGCATCGCTGTTAAAAGTATAATAACAGGCTACGACTTTTTTATGTACATGTGCACAAACATTCTATTTATCATTCATTTTGTTGCACAACCGATGATCATATGCAACATCACCACCATTACCGCTTCTTTGAGCCTTTAGGAATCAAGCAGAGGGTCGTAATTATCATGGCGCCAACAGCCTTCCGAAAGATTTATAGGGTTTCAACACCAACACTATTTAGGCGTCAAGTGTGCAGGACACACACGGATGCACACACAACAGAGCGGATTTTTTTATGTGCGATACTGAATTTATATAATATTTTTGGGCCATTTTGTCATGCCACATGGATGATTTTTCGCCAAAGAAAACACCGAGTGGGTGTTCCATTTTAAAATCGACTCGTTTATCACCAGCTTGTATCAATTGCATTTTCTCTTCCAAACGGAGAACACCTCGCTTGAAAACGGCTTTCTATAGTTAAACCAGTATATATCAACATCTCTGAACGAAAGCGTTTTTAAATGTATACGAACACAAAACTGTAGTACAACTATTTTAATTACAAAAATGAAAGTTAGAAGTAGCTATCCCATAGGTGGGATTCACCTCATTGTTCTCGTGGTCTTTCATATTTACGAAGTTTATTGTAGTGAATCGCAATCTAGTTCTGTTCCTGTGATTAGTCCTAACTCTCTAGCTTCTACTGCAGAACCTGAACTTGAAAATGAGCCGAATACAGAATCACCTGAACTTTCAAATTATAGTAAATCTGACCAGCCTACAGCAACAATCCCATCCATTTTGGACATAATCCCTCCAGCGGTTGAGCCGGCTCCTCCAACGTCTGGAGAAAGCATCTCCGAAGGAACCGAAGGGGATGAGGAGAGAATGGGACAAATAAAACGAAGGGCTATTCGAAGTTTAATGAAGGTAAACCATTTCTAGTGTTTAGACATTTAAAGTAGAAACAGCCTATCCCACTTGGTACATTCCACTTAAAGTTAATACTATTCCACTTATTATAGTGGACATGTTTGGAGAAGAAGCAAAATTGGATAACATTTTTATTAAATTAAAAATGATCATGGTTTCACAGATATTTGGTCTTCCTGACAATACCCTAGAGCTGAGGGGTACCGACCAATTTGGTCCAGCCCCGGAGTTCATGATCGACTTGTACAACACAATAACAGACAATTATGGAGTTACTAGAGCTAAGAATCCTTATGGTGCGCATGTCATTCGCTCTTTCATGGAAAGGGACAGTAGAAAGTATGACTTTTTCTACTTTAATATGAGCGCTGGTGGAAACAACGGGAAAGTTGGGAAATCGGAGCGAGTAGTCGAAGCAGAGTTGCATCTCTACCGAAATCCCACACCTCACGACAGACTACATCCATCACTGTACTTAACACCATTTTACATTCTAAGCTTGTACCAAGTTGTAGATTCAAGGAATCTTGCTATTCCCGATCTTCACAAATTACTTGGAGTTCATTACGTCCCAGCACTTGGATCCGGTTGGGAAGTTTTTAATGTGACTCAGGTATGAAATGAACTGGAGTTTAACTTAATTTTATGACGCATATTATAGCTTCCAATTTTCTTGGAGTGCTTTCATTTGTATTGTTACACCACTCCGTCATCATGTCTCTTACAAGGAATCACATTATCTCTATAATTTCCTGTAACAACAAATGACGTCAGAAGTATCTTAAGAATACTCATACGAAATTTTCTTTGCTCAGACCGTCATCGAATGGATGAAAGGGGAAAAGGAGAACCTCGGTTTTATTGTGGCAGCCACAAGTCTTGGCGGTGACAGAGTTCCAGTAACTTTCTCAAGACGCAGCGATACAACGGAAGGGGAGAAAAGCAACAAGCAGCCTATTCTCGTCCTCTTTAATCATGATTCTGAGGTTGACAAGCTGAATAGCATGACGCCAAACCGAGAGTCAAAGAGAGGCATCCGAGAAAAAGGGAAATCGCTGGAGAAATCCACGGAAAATGACATGTTGGATGATCCTGCTGACGACGATCCTGCTGAGCTACCAAATATTCCGAATTCGAGTAAGCTCCCATTGTTCTCGTCGTCGTTACCACAGTGGGCACAACCTTGTAGTTTATTTGCGAGTTTCTTTTTCTGGGAAAACAGTATCTAATCTGGGCGTCTATTGTTTTTCATGAAAACCGTACAGGTCTGGAGAATCCAAGATTCCATCATTCTCTCCTGTTCAAAGACTCCATTCGGCACCCGAACTCAGTGAGTCGGTTTCGGAGCCGTCGGTCCAAGAACCAGACAGAAGAGACAAATAACACTTCAGAGCCTCCCCAAAATATAACAAGTTGTAGTAAGCATGATCTATACATAAGTTTCGAAGCTATTGGGTGGTCATCGTGGATTATTTCGCCGAAAGGGTATAACGCATTCTACTGTGCTGGTCCATGCATCTTCCCTCTGAGCCATGAAGTAAGTCCAACGAATCACGCCACGTTACAAAGTATCGCTCATGAGCTCTCCCTTGCCCCTGACGTTGGGCGACCTTGTTGCGTTCCAACCAAACTTTTACCAATCTCCCTCCTCTATTATGATGATGATGACAATGTGGTCCTCAAACAGTACGTCGATATGGTGGCCGACACTTGCGGATGTCATTAATCATGCGGGAATCAAAAGTGGGAGTAAAATAAGTATAGTATGAATGTGATTGTGGGAAGAATACATTTGGCAATTTTTCTGCTGAACTGTGAAAGCTGACGCTTTTGAACTGATTACATCTCTTTAGTTCTAGTTATGAATGAATGAATGCGACAATCGGATGCTCTCAAGGCCGCTGTCAAGTTGACGTGTGTGTGGGTTGTAAAATGCTCCTCTTTTAATAGAATGCTACTACGTCGTATTCGCAAACTCCAAGAAATCTCCTTTAGGAAATCAAATGGATTGGCAGAGGAAAACGATGGATATTGTTCATTTTTGTAGTCTAATTTATTTCGGGAAAACTGGAATAATAAACATATTTTGCTATAGTTGACTGTGTCTTGCAAAAAAAGGCCAATGGAGAAAATGCGGACTTTGTGGACTAGAAAAAATACGCAGTTACTGAGCCACAAATTTACAGTATCATTTACATTTGAAGGATATAAGATTCCGACAGTTTTTGTAATTACTTATCTTTGAGAGAGCATGAATAAATATACACAGCTCGTTGTAACCATAATGTTCGTACTTTGTGTTGAGTAGGCATTCTTCTTCAACTAAAATCCAGGTTCATTGATATTGATAATTTTTGTTGATCTGTTTTTGTTATACTTTGTCTCATTTTTTCATGTTAGATAATTTGCATTCAGCAACCCTTTCTCATAAGCATGCATATACCATATACGTCATTAGTCCACATCCGGTATAGTCGCGAATCCTGCTGGAGTAGCCCTGCTTCCCACCAACTTTATGAATGGAAGTTGTGATTGAAGCTAATGGGGTTGTTGATACATTGATACGAGGAGAATAAGAGGTTGCAAATATAGACTTCTCCATAACGCTTTGAGACATTGGAATACTGAATGAGTTAAAAATTCCTGAATGATATAATGAATTTGAATTGCATATCAGAACGAGACGTCAATGAAATCTAAAACGCATAAGATCCTTGAGATTTCGGGAAGAAAATGTGAATGAGAGCTCGAAGAGCAAACATGACAAAAAATATTATGCTGAAAATTTGTCTTGATGTTTGTAGTAGAGGGATGCGAGAGTTTCAGAAGAAAATAATATCACAGAGCTTATCACTTTCAAGAAGCTATTAATGTCCCTACACTAACAGGATGTTAGGTAATAAACGTGGGGTAATGCTTTGAAGCTTATATTTTTGTAGTTGCTGGCAAGCAAATTCCAGAGAAATAATAAAATTTACACACAAGAATAACTCACGATAATATTAATGCCACCATTATTCAACACTTCACAGGACCATTGCATTCATTAAGAACCTACAATAAAATTTCTTCGGGATTACTTCACTATCGAATTCGTACAGCAAAGGATACCAATGCATTATTAGAGTTCACTGTTCTCGTAGCGATTAACACAATATTTTGTTTTTCGCGAGTGAGTGCGGTTCCTTATACTCTTTCAGATACTTATACTCTTTAGATTCACTATTATTAGTTTCAAAGTTATGCTAAAACCTATATTATGTCTCCACTGAACTCTCAACTAACTGGTCATTCAAGCGGGCGGGCATAACCTTTCCTTCTTGTCAACCAAAACTACAATATGAACGCATAAACACAAAACAGTCTGTTTTCATTTCTGAAAATAAGCTGATGATGCTTGGATCACTGAGGATTGAGGATGTACAATATTTGTAATTAGTAATTATGTTAATCACACTCGACAAACTTGGTTTCTTGGTTTGAGATTCGCATGTATGCATGTTTGTAAATGTCGCGGGTGTGCGTGTCTAATTGCTAAATCATTCGCATCACTCCAGCATTCCCACGATGTCCCTATATCAGCAAGGAAGATCCGGAATCAATGACCCGGGATGATTTACGATGGAAGATATATTAGATTTTATGTATGTATTTATGAACGCGACCACAATAGGCTATTGGCAATAGCATAATCTACTAGTATGCTCCAAGCCAAATTAAACAATGGAAAAGATGGTAGTTTTGTCTTGAACATACAATTTTATTTGTATCATTATGTGAAACATATTTACATCCGTGTTACATGTTACATATATTTATATAAAGTACACAAGAATATATAGACAATCTCAGGTATCCTTAAGCGCTGTTTCTTTCTTAACTAAATCACAAAAGAATGTAATAATACTATTTCTGTACAAACAACGTCACGTGATACACTACGCTAAATACCACACGATGAACTCTCGCATTTATTATATAATGTACAAGGATGCGCACATGTGTGCTCTCCAATCACACTAAAAATCTAAGCATCCGCAAAATACTTGAAATTACCGAAATGGCGAGGCAATTAACAAGGTTAATGTTTTGACCAAATTTTCCAAAGCTCTGTCGGGAAATCCGGGGTTACGTGCGTACATACACGCTTCGTTCTGTTTTTGAGAGATTTCGACATTAGAGAAAAGAGCCATCGATGTACAAGCATACAAGGATCGTATTGTAGATAAAAACAGTAATGGCTCCAGTACAAAAAAATGCACTTTCTCATTTCCACAAGCGTACAAACTACAAATCTTGAGTCTGTACAAAAATACATTTGCGTTCACAGTTATGTTCCTTCAACTCTCGAGCAACGAGAAAAAATTAAATAGATCGGGAGCATATGAGCAAAAATATATTTTTATGCAGTTATAAATACATGTCATATATTCATTTTAGCAAATAGAAATATGTACACACACACATATTTTGTGCTGCTGCATCCAGAGTAGAATATCACCGATCGAGCGATAATATGATATCGCGAGAAAAAAGGAAAAATATGTAGGACGTCATTACGCAATCGAATATATCTTATTCATGTATTTAATATACTTTCGATGTTAATCGACTTTTTTATTTCTCATTTTGACTTGTACCTATTTTACATCTTAGAATAACAAATATGTCTATAGGTTGAACGACTAAAATTTCTGAGAAATGCAAAAAATACATTGCGCATTCCTTTCAAACCCTTTTTCCATTTCCATTTACATCATACATATGCTAATCAAAACCAAAGATACCGAACAATCCCGTTATTCTCCATTTCCGACTCAAACTAAATTGTCATCGTTCGCGTTAGCAAACTGTCTCAGTACTTTTTTTAAAAAATCAACATTGTCATTGCAAATTCGGCATACGAAAAAAACAAAACATTTTTTGTGTATTCGCTCGCTACATAGTTTTATAGTATCAGTCATGAGGTGCATTTTTCTTAAAAGAAGTCTGAAAGACTCGTACGTTTCAGCACGTGAAAACGTGTACAACAAAAAAACTTCTTCGCGTGTTTTAACATATATTTGTTAAGTTGCTATTAATTATACGTTACTACTTCACGGAGAAGAAGTGTAATGATGAACGAATATAGGAAATATATATTTATCCATAACGTCACTCTTACCTCAGCGGTATATATCACTAATGTGAAATTACATTTTTTAAAATTCCACTATCAACAAAACTACTATATCCACACGTTAATTACTCAGGTCTCCTAAATCAAACTGACTTAAGTCCCTATGTTTCACGCATACTTTATCCTGTCACTGATTCGCTGCACTAATTGCTTCTACTAATAAAATCCTAAATACTAACTACATCTGCGTATGTATACATCTACATTATGTACAAACTCCTTCACTGACTCCCTAATGATGTCATAAATACAAGATTAATGTGCCTTTACAAAATCATGACTTCCACGGTAGCATCTTGGCATCTATCCGTAAGAAAACCTCGAATCTCCTAATAAAAGATAAAATATTTGCAAAAAAAAGTCTGTATCTGCTAATAAAACAAGTAAGCTGGAAGAGATGAATCTAAGGACTACATCTTTGAAGTTGAAACCTGGAGGATGGGTGCATGCATTCCTTCCTATATAATATGGCCTATTATATTTCCACACATTCGGAAAATATACACCATGTCTTGAATGTTCAATCACACATTTAGACTCATATATATGTATTTATATGTAATTTCTCCATACTCGGTAATCTACCCTTTCTTCCAGCATATTCATTCGTGGCAGTTTAGTGTATTAAAATGAACCATTGCATCTGCCAAACATTCACACACGTCATAATGATACTTTTGAGATTTTTGCCACTAATTGTGGTGTAGTATTATTACAGCTGAGAACTTTGTACTTTGGGCCAACAAAAAATCGGGGATAAAGTTTTCAATTTCGGATACAAAACGCTCAAGCCTAAAAAATCTCACAAATTACTTTCACTATTTTATATATGCGAATCTCATAACTAACTCTCGAAACTAAACTAAAAAACAACGTTTAGAATTACAAGAAGAAAAATTTGATATTAGACACCTACTCGAAAACTACTACGAGACCATTCAACAAAAAAATTAAAATCGCTACAGCTAAGGAGGAAAGGGTTATATATTGTGGGGATATAAAAGATCATGTTGTAAAAAATATAATATATGAAAAATTGTCGCGTTTGATAATGATTATAAAACTAGGAGTTTTTTTGTGTCAAATATTTGAAAAAAGTTAGCTATACTTAAGTTATTATGAACAGCCGCATTTCTCAACCACCATTCCTGGAAGGACGGAGTAGACAATGTTGGAGTCTCCATCAAAATATAACATGGAGATGGATGACATTTTCCTCGCTGCACAGCATGGTCCTCCTACTCCAGATGGAACTGCTTGCTGAACAATGTGGTTGTGTGGGTATTTCTGGAGGAAAGCAAAAGGACATTCGCCTGAGCAGTAGTTGGCATCGTACTTCTTGGGGGCAATGATCCAGTCCCAACCGAATTCCTCGAAGTCGACAGTGAGCGGGTATTTGCAGCACCGAGTCTCCTGAGAATTCTCGTCACAAGTCAGACCAATACTCCTGGGCTGACGGCTTCGTGCCCCTTCGCTAACGTGAACCTCAATAAATGGGTCCTGCTGTAGAGAAAATACGAGAAATCAGATGAATCATTAAAAACAACAGTTCGAACACTCTCTTTCTCAACAGATCATCCCCGATATCACAAAATTATCATGTCTGCCCAGATATGAATGTACTTGTTGAGCAAAAAACAAATGCAAATGATGTGTAGCTGATGGGTTGAACTTACAGTGCTCACATCTGACTCAGATGAGCTGACAACGGTGACCTCTTGGCTACGATTCCCAGAGTTGTCAACAGCTTCAATGACCAATGTAATCTTTCTTGAGGATGATGGCACAGAGGTGGAAACCCACTTGGAAAGGGCATCCCGGATGTCAACCTGAACCCATTTAGATTTGTTGTGGCGCCCATGAGCCATCCCACTCGCTGCTCCACCCTGACGGTGCAAAGGCTTGAAAGTTCTGTGCAATACAAAAAAATTGTCAGTCAAATTATGAGCACGATCATCCCATTGCAACACGTATTTTTTGACGACATTTTAATGAGTTCGAAAGTCGTCTAAAAGGTTAAGTTCACAATATGATGTGTGCACACACATACCCGTAGTCAACTTGGACGGGAGATTCTCCTTTCTTTGTCTGGATGAGCTCCATGATTCTGATATTGAAATTAGAGTTCTTCTTATCAGTGGACCCATGATGATGGCGCACGTGAACGTACAGCGTTGCGCTTTCGATTCTCATGCTTGACATCTTTTCGGAGAAGGAGAAGTGGTGCAGATTCTTGGTTTGCTTGCCACCGATTACAACCAGTTCTGGAAGTAATGAACAATCATATTTACATTACACATTAGTCACAAACAAATTCAAAAAAGACAAAAGCTCCCATATATCATCTCAGAGTCCAAACTCACATCCAGTTTCACAGTCCAAAGAATACATATATTATTATTATTATTGCACTACGTCATAAATCATCTTATGAAGAAAAAAAACTTCACTAGGTTGCATGTGTGAATATCATGTTGCCCCCACTTTGTATGCAATCTAGACGTTATCTTTATATATTTTTTGTGGAGCTTATGCACAAGTTATTGAACTCGCTGTCACCACTTATACTTGCTTCGCTCGATATTATCGCTAGCGTGCAGTGCAGCACAGACGTACGTGTCCATGATTTACTCACAACTAAAAAAAAGTTTAGAAAAATGTGTGATAACAGCGACTTATGACTCTAAGGACTTGGACATATTTTTTAGCACGAGGAAAATCCCAAGACGAGACCTGTGTGGTCAGGGTTTATACCCCTGCTTGACATCTGCCAATGTCACAAAAATTCATTCACATAAAATCTGTGTGTAGCTCGTGCTTGAGCCACACAAAGATAAAAAGCGTGGAGAGAGAAATTTAAAATCATCGTGTACAGTTCGACAATCATCGAATCGCAGGCAATATGCATATACTATGTACGAGTTACACATTTTTTTGCCTTATATGACAAATGGACGAAACCTGCGCTAAACTAACGATGAATTACAAAATTTATTATGTCGTTATATTTTCTTGCATAAGGCATGAAATCGTCATAAGCATGAACTAATTAAATGGGCATTAAAGGAGTCAAGTTGAGAGCCGAATCGATTGTCTCTCTCATACACACAGTAGAGCATTTTTTGTCTGTCTGGCTGCATTTAGATTCAAGCTTCGGATTATCTACATATAACTAGCTCTCTCTCTCTCCGTGTAAAAATGTTCCATGCATATCAAATACTCAGTTTTTGTAATATTATTATGGCTGCACTTCTCGCGCTTCTCTACTCCTACGAACTTTGTAATAGAAGCTCAAAACAAAGGCAAAGGTCAGCTAAAGGCGATTTGGCTCAGTGGCTCAGCCTCTGAAAAAATGATAATGAAGGCGTAGCGTGCGTGGTCGCTTCTCATCATAAAATTCATGTATTACAAAGCCAAAGTATTGGAAATGTATCGCGTCGAAAAATAGGTCCCTCTGCCTGTATGATGCTTTCACTGAAACGACTTGGAAAAGATAAACTTTTGTGGATGTGTGGAAGACTGCATAGAGAGAGGAGCTGAAGTTGAGAGATCGTAAATAAGTGTCAATCATTCAATTCCCTTAACATCATTTGGATGATGGAAGGTGCACTCGAGTCGAGTGTGGAGTGCTGCTGTGTAACACCCCATTCACTGTGGTGGTGTGCTGACGAATGTTTTTGTTGGGGAAATATATCAGGATATTTGATGAGCACACTTCGTTAACCACTTTTCTAATACGCTTCTTGCAATCCTTATTTATATTTATATAACTAAGAGTGTCGCCGCTTTGCAGACAAAAAACTTTTTTTTGCAATGAACACATGCAAAGTACAGTTCAGGCTAGACAACATCTAGAGAGAGAGACATGATGATAATATTATACGTAATGCCATCCTATTTTTAAGCATGCAACATATCATGTAAATGGTTGTTACAAATTATTGTGTGCGATATGAAGTTGCATATTTCACTGGAACTCTTCATAGCTTCATACATATGATCATTTAGTAGAGATCAAGCAAGTGTATCAACTATCCAGTGAAACCTAAAATAGCATCTCTCACGACGATAAAGTCACATAGTCTTCTACGTGGAAGAATAAAATATCTTGCATGGCTCGCAATGAATACTCCTCACTACCGCGATAAAATGAAAATTGTAATGTAAAAAAATGTATGTGAATGGGAAGCTGCTGTGGTGCACAAATGAATCGTGCCATGTGAGTGACTGATTACACGTACATCTGAACTGGAACTCATTGGTTTATCAATTTATCAGAAGGCAACGGCCAAAAAAATTCTTTCCTTCAAAGGAGAAAAGATATACTTGAGCATAATACAAAGAACGGGGCTACATTTTTTCTGTAATTTGGCAAGCCTTGCATAGCGATGCAAGCAATACTCTGGTGAAACGTACATGCGCAATAAGTACATGAAACGTATCTCGTAATCTGATGTAAAGGAGGAGAGGGAAAGTACTGCCACACTTGTAATAATATTTTGTCACTATTTGTGAGAAAATTGTGTGAATGTCAAGTGTGGGAACATCCTGACTGAAATTTGACACTTTATTAAGCTATCTCTGCAAAAACGAATTTATTTAGCGAGCAAGACAAATGGTAACTCAGCACACATTCAAATTGTTCCACTAATGGACAATGGTTTCTACATTTAGACTCGCAATATTCGAATATGAGATGTTGGGGTTTAGTTCCACAGGACTACGATAATTCAGTTCGATGCACACATTAGCCCAATGCTATCAAAAAAGCATGATTCATCAGTAAAACATGCATCTTTTGTATTATGAACGCGTAGCATATTTCTGGCACAGTTTAGTCTAAACAAAGCCGAAAGAATCGAATTAAACATGGAATCCTTAACAGTTCAAATGCCTCCTCGGCGTGCCTCGCGTTAATACAAAAAAACCTACGAGTTGGAATATGTTTACAGAGTGACGCGATAAGTAGGTTTGCCTGGAAGTAGTCAAGAAGTAGCAAGTGACAAAGTGTGAGATGCCTTGCACTTGAAAGTGATGTTACTACTTAAATTGTTCCGTATCACCAGATAGTAGTTGCCACGGGCCAGCTCCTCTTTTCTCATCGTACCCAAAGCCTCCCTCTGAATGCCATGCCAGGTCACACACGACGTGTGACAACAATATTTATCTCGTTATGTTTTTGAGCAGGTTCCAATAGTCATTAGTGTTTTTTACGACAGACCGTCGTGACAAAAGAAAACAATTCTGAGACTCGATGTTACGTGTATCCTCGTATCACATTCTAACACCTCGTTTTGGACAAAATAATCAATCAGAGTCAATATTGGTACACCATTCAACCACCATCCGGAAAAAACTTTGACTTGAGCTAATAAGTCGGCTACTTGTGGTGTGGAGGCATGTTAAATGTTCATGTGTTAAACTCATGATTCGATGATTAGTGGAGATGCAAACATTTCTATTTTAAGTTTTATATCTGAGCTCTGCTTTTGTTTTATTGTCGAAGAGATCTATTTGGAAAAGAAAGAGGAAAGAAAAACGTGTCTGTCTCAATTCAACTCATGTACTCAGGTAGGAAGGTGAGGGTGCGAGCCTCTTGCCGACAAACTACAAACATGTCTACCAATTTTATGCCAAAACAAGCAAACAGGCCGTGGACGAGGGTTTTGTGGTGTATCGTGCAAAAAAAGTTTATATATTTGAAATATAAAATAAGAAAATTTTTCATTTTCGAAGATGTAGCTGTTAACGGTTATTCGTCCTGAAAATCATAACGAACTGCCTTACTATTATTATGGGCTCTGCTATTAGCGTTATGAACATCTTTACATGGAACTTCTTTTCATCCTTTTCCTTTGTACTCATAAAAACCAGACAATCTGGTCTCCTTCCCCCAAAGTTTACGCCGACGGTGCCGTATGTGTGAGATAATTGGCTTAAATACAATAATCAAGGGCTTTGGCCTAGCTTTGAAAAAACTACGTATGCTATACTAGTTTAAACATTTTATTTTGTTGCTTTATTTTTCTCAAAGAAACGTAACTGTCTTGTCATCTCTTTCTCTAAAATGCATACTAATTAAGTGAAGACATGACAGGCTTTAAGCAGACAGAAGAGTGCACCAAAGCATTTTTTGCTCTCCTTATATATACCCTCGGTTTGTGTGTAAAATGTAAACGATCCTAATTTGCTAAATCACGACTCAGGGCCGGCCAGCCAGCAGGCATTTGACCATTGAATATATTTTTCGTCTGGGACTTGTCTTGTCAGACTGAAATTGGGAACTTTGTGTGGTCAGTCTCGTTCTCACTGGATTTCACTTTGTTGCACGAAATAGACTCACACATCACCATCTCTCACGCTCTCTTCTTATGCTATGACCTTTCATATTCCGTTTTCGCTTGCCTCAAAATCCCTCTTTTGTTCGTGACCGTTTTGCATTCGGCGAGTATATAAAATTTTAGCCTCAAGTGTTTTCTATGGATTAACGCACTCCCTGATGCATCATCATCGAATTGACGCAATGATTTCGCAGTACTTTTTTTCCTTATATGAGCAATAATATATATTGTGTGTACCTTCGTGTGTGCGATTTTAATTTTACCTGAAGGTTTGAACTTTTTTTCTTCCTAAAATGCATTTTCCACCGTTCCTTTTCACTGTACTGCTACAAGTGTGTGTGTATGTAAAACATGTTTTTATGAACAGTGATGGCAGATGAGTATATAGCCAAAGGCTGTGGTGGTGGGAAACAGGCAAGGAACCCTCATTATATGCACCGTGACCAGTATTACCTAAAACACATGTTCCCATATGGAAAACCCATTTTTGCTCATGTATCAAGAAGCCTTCGGCAATTAACTTGTCTCCTTCATTATTGTATTGTGTCGACTAAGACAGAAGATTATTTCTGATGTAGTCGCTGCACATGTGAACATGTTTTTGAATGCAACTGCAATTTGCACTAGAAACAGAGATAGAAAGCTTCCTGCCTACATCTTATCCTGTTTTTCTACTAACTTCGCTCGGTCTAAATGGGAAACTGCATGAAAATAGTTGTTTCGACAAATTCAGCCTTATTTTGATTTACTGAGGGTCTTTCTACATTCTAGAGAAAAGCAACCTACTTCGTGTTATGCGAATTTTTTTACTCCTATTCCTATTGCGTCGATGCCATGTGAAACTGAACAGGGAAAACTGATGCAGATATTTTTTTTTGCAAATTGGCAAAAGTAACAAGTTATAATAGAGCATGCGTCAAAGAAGCAAAAATTGTGTACTTACCAGGCTTGGAGAACGCGATGATTTTCTCAGTCGTGGCGTGCTCATCGTCGTAAGTATCGTCCCGTTGTGGGGAGTCACCTTGCATATCGACAAACTCGGACAGGTAGCGTGGAGGAATGACGAAGTTTTGTGCAGTCACGTTGGGCAGCTTATTTTCATCCATGCGAAGTTTCTTGAGAATATCCTGTTTAATGAGTTCTAGGCTAATTCGCTTCATGTCGAGACCTGCCTTTCTGCAGGCCGGCCGGTCACTGCCCGCAACAGAGCACATCTTCCCCTCCGATGCGTCGAAAGTCGCGTTATAGTCTACGCTTTTGTCCACAGCTTGACCTGGGGCAGCATTGAAATTACTAGCACTCCTATATGTCCTTGCTCCACTGTTTGCACTCTTTGGCACCTTGTTCCTCGAATTACTCGGAGATGCGTCTCCAAAATGTGCTAAAAATATTACTCCTATTAGCCCCGCTACAATATAAAACTTGTTCAGGTGGCAGCGACTCTGCTGCAGACTTCTCAAGATTTTTGCCATTTTGTTTTCAGTTATTTTTCTCTCGAGGGCGACGATGATTTTGAAAAAAGCACCGTTGGTTTCGTAGATTTTTTTTAGATGATTGAAGAGACGTTGGAAGTAAAGAAGATAATTTTTCACTTCTGAGAGGCGGTGAAACAATATTAGAGTTGAAAGGTAGATTAGTAAGTATTATGATCTGACTTGACAGAAAAAAATGTGCTGTTGAAAGTTGACGTGATAGTCTGCTTTTTCTGTAAATCTGGGACCGATGAGACGACTCTGTATCCCACAGATGAGAAATGAGAGACTGTGCTTCTGACTGGAGTAACACGCTGCTTTATATGCAATCGAGATTTGTTTCGTGTAGGCTTGACTAGGGCTACCGACGTGTTGTTATATATAATATTCTCCTTCGTCTGGTTAGCACGATGAAAATAGTGTGTGAGAATGTAGATACTGAATTGAAACCAAAATACTTATTTCACCTAAAGTTTTCTGTATTTTTGCCTCTGACTGTAAAAGGGCAGATTTTGGTATACAGTATATATATTGTAATTAAGAGATCTGTTTCCTTCTTTGACGAATTTTTTTGCTTGTGAATTTCTACTTGCAAAAAACTGACTTATTACAAAAAGAGTACAATCAGTTTATACTTCTACAAGTGTAACTTGTCTAGCGCAAAAAAAACTATGCGAGAAATAGAAATGATATTTTCCTCAGCGTTTCTGAGCTACTTTCTGCTCTAACGGTTGGAAATTTAATGTGATTTGATATAGCTCCAGCCACTGCTTTTTATACCTGAGCTGGAATGTGTGAATGGAGGAAGTGGAGGGGTTGGAGGGGAGGGTGAACGTCGACATCATGCTGTAGTAAGGATGTGACGATGTGGATGCGTGACATATACAGTCACTCACACCTGTGAAATTTCCTGCTTCAGAATGCATCAAAATTCAGCACTAGTAAAATATATATCTTTTATTCCCTTCATTTCACAGCGATCCTGTTTTTTGCAATCTTCAAGATGAATTTTGCGACGATTTTGAATTGACAAGATGATATATCAGCGATAATATTTCTCAATGGAAAGAGCATTTCTAAAAGCTAAAGGTACATACCTTTCAAAATTTTAATCAGAATTTATAGGTATGCGCTGTGGCGTCAGCAGTGTCAGATTTGAGAAAGGAAGTTGTGGTGAGTACATTCCCGTACGTCCGTGGGCTCACCGGATAAAGCATCACTTGCATCCCTTGACTTTTCTCAAAAGATTTCGTCACTAAATAAAAAATTTATGTAAAATAATACTCTGATAGCTATCGGCGTTCATCCGATTGAAACACTACGGCTTCCTCGATTGCATATTTATGTATGCTAAAAAAGCTGAGAATATGATGGTTTGTAGAATTTTGCAAATCTGAACTATCACACTTCAAATGTTATTGGCGTCGATTCCTGAGCGCTTCAAGGAGAGGTACACCAAAAAACGTCAACTTTCTGGCTTCGATTATGAATTCAGTTTGCTTGCGTTAATTCATTCACATCCTCTCGGTTACTGAATGGCAAAATGTGCTCGTTCGATTTTCAATTCGCTCAAGTTGCAGAATGTATGAATGAAAATCGATATGAAGATATAGCTATCCGTAATCAAACTACAGTGGCAATCCTGGACCCAACATGATCGTAATACTCTTATGTAGCATTACTTACTACAATTTCAAACGTATTTACGATGATTACAATGCGTTTATAATAGTAGCTAAATTTGGAGGCAAACCTACGCTCATATTCTTGGCAGTTGTAGTCGTAAATACAACTACAACTGAATTTATTTGCTTCACCTTTTCATTCATAAATATTTCCTCTCCTCTCTCGCCAAATAATTTGTGAATGAAAGTGCATCCCGTAAATGCGAGCAAAAAATATTCCATAAGCATCACGACGGAATTCGACAAGTAGCTGGTGTAAACATGTAATAGAATAGAGCGTGGCTCCAATATTGTCGTAGTACTTTTATTTACTTGATCATGGTGCGTATGAAAAAAGGAGAAAATTCGTAGAAATATTAAAACGACATATATCACAGTGATGAGCGAGCTGCATCCATATAGATTCGTGTCGTATGTACAATTTGCGACATGCGACTTCCCATTTGATTGGAAATCTTACAGTGGAATCTAGTAGATATTGGAGGTAAGTAAAGATATTTACAGCCAAACTTGCTCTTTTATTAAATTAAGGAAATCAAAGATCATTCAATTCTGAATCACTTTGCTTGTATGCATTTCAAGATTGTGTAATTGAAGCTACGAATTGAGCCATTCCTTCATATAACTATGGAAGGCAAAAATCCCTGCAGGTACACATACTGTCACTGTAGTTTTCAACCCCGTAGAAATATCTGCCTGATGCAAATTGGGCTCGTAATTTTTTTCATTGCGTTGATATTTCGTTTATGACAGTATTCATTGCTAATCGAATCTTAAGACCCTCTTTCACTTCACGGTCATGTATGTGTCTACAAGGGACTATGGAGTAAAAACTCTACGTTCATAATTTACGATAATTCAGGAGAATCTTAATCATATGACAAATCGGATATCAAGATTTCTGCATTTGTTATGCTTTATTTATAATGGCGGAAATGGGAGCAAGGTGAAAGCACGTTGTGCTAAATTAAAACATACATTTTTGACCAGTAACTTCAAGCACACATGACTGCGAATGAATAGGATGCACTTACCTTGAACCGACTCAAGATTTCATATTATGGAACTAACAAGAACAAGACTATTGTAAGATGTAAGATAGGAATCAAGTGGTCTTCTCACTATTGCGTTGTTTGGGAGAAATGTGCGGAGAAAGCATGCATACATTCATTTAAATGCTTTATTGACGTTTCCTTCCTGCTTCGACTGTTGATGTATAAAATCTAACATGCGCATCAAACAATTGAAACGACAGCAAATCGAATGTTACAAACATACGTCTAATGATTATTTTATTTTATGTGTCAAGTCAAACGAGTCAAACACATAAATGCAACATCTATCCACCAGAAAGAATAGGAACATATTGGAGAAGAGAGTACAACACATTTTTTATCACAATGCGATTCACTATTGTTTTATGGATATTAATAAAAACAGTGATAGCTAAATAGCAAAATGCTTATCTAGCAATGCCGCTAGCCAAATAGATGACAACAAAGCAAGGCAGATATTCCAATTCCTCATAAATTAGCTGGTGGATGATGGTCGAAAATACAACCTATCAAGATTTCATTGTTATATCCCCATGAATGCTGACCTTGACCTGTGACCTTAAGAGCATTTGAAATTCGTCAGAATCCACCAAGGGATTATATAGCGATTGTACCTATTAATACTTCCAGACATTGGATTGCACTTTTGGTGTAATTACATTCTGGCATTGAGCACACTACTGAGCAACTTCCTACTGATGATAATTGAGCATTGTGCAATGCCCTTAAATTCATACTAATGCCATCGACTGTTTTAAATAAATTTACTGCAATTTATTTTATTTTAGTTTACTACAATTTTGATAAGTGGCTGGACCTCCGTCATGTGCATTACGTCAAGCAGTAGTCACAACAAACAGTCAGAACTGGATCTGGATTATATAGATTTTAATCCTAGCATCATATCCAATTCACCAGAAGCTTCGGGGTTTCTATGCATGCTATATTTAGTCACGTAGGCGGTCTGTCATTACAGGTGTACCTATGCAGAGCTAAGTGGGTTGGTACGATGAATGAGATGAATTACGTTTTTTTGTGAACAACGAGCATCCATGTGTAGGTTTATTAGATGAAAAGATTTCCGTTTTTTGTTTATGCCTTGAAATTCGCAGATGTGATGATGACGATATGAGGTGCGATGGTGAGTGAGAGTGACTCTCATGCTGTCAACTTCAAGGCTAAAAACCGGAGTTCCAGTTCCTGCGGAATGTGTAAGAAAAGGAGTTGACGTAAGCGATCATTCATTTGCTCGAATCAATCAGTATCGAGTATCGTGTCTGGAAAAAAGACGTCACACATCTTGTATCATGTCTCTCTGTCTAATGTCCTCCCATAAATAATTTCATTACGGCATGCAAAAATTTGTCGGCATCTTGAGACAAGACACTATAACTCCACACGCTAAAAACTCCCACTCGTATACCTATCTATACCGATACGCATGATGCGGTCATTTAGGCCAATTTTTTTTCTCACAACGTTCCAGTGTGGTGATGTCGAAGGACTCGATAATCACCAATCACATAGATAAGTATAAACATGCATCGTGAGAAGAAATATATCACTGTTGCGTATGTTTGACATGACATGACACGAGTAAAAATACTTTCGACGATGGTCTTTATTATAATTATTATGAGCATAAGCAGATTACTTATTCGATCATCAATTGCCGGATCTATTGCAACTTGTTGACTTCATTCATAAACACAACTGCGTTGTGCAAAATCAATTTGCAAATGTACTTATCTGCAAGAAGCTTTATTTGAGAAAAATGTGGAAAAACGCCGTGCCCTACAAAAATGTGAAGTGAAGGCACGGAGCGAAGGACAAGATAGGATTTGCGTCATAATTCATATTTATACATAAGGTCACGCCTTATTTTATACATACCTTCAGGGTCCAGTATAAGCTGTCCAGAAACATAACTTCTCCAATTGTGTTTCTAATGAAGATGTCATTTTCGTGATATACGAAACTTATAAACAATATAACTCGCATTCCAACAAAGGAATAAGATTTTGGTGTTCCACTCCAGAATTGTAGTCTCATTCGGCATAACGCCCCAGTTCCATTGAGAGGATACCGGCAATGCAATGTTTTCATTTGGTCATGCATGTAAACCTCACATGATTGTTGTCTGTGACAAAACATGTGCATTTCGTTTCACAACAGAAACCAAGTCAGTTGACGATTCTGTTGTAATTTAATTTATCGTTAAATCATTTCGACTTGAAGATATAAACTTTGCTCAAGATGACTAAAAGCAGCCGGCATAAGAAGTTGAGGAAGCAGGAGAAAGCGAAGACGCAGCTAACTGGAGTGAAGAAACTGAACAAGGCGCAAAATGTGGTGATACCAACTCTTCGAGTGAAGAAAATTCTAATTCGGGAGCAGTTAAAATCGTCTTCCGTGGGCGTGGACACAGGATTAAAGCGCCCAGCTTCGTCGTCCGCATCTCAAGCATCACTTATCGAAGATGAAGAGGAGGCGTTCACGAAACGTAAACAGAGTGTTCAGGTGTGTCCCATTTCCTACATCGTAGGTCCTTGATTGTTTGTTTTTATTTTTGGTTGACATTTGATTCCTAATTGACTGATTTCATTTTAATGACATAAAGGAATTGCTGTCTTCAAGCAATCATCACAATGTCAACCTTCGAAAAGATGCTGTTTTGGGGCTGCAGGAAATAGCTTCTTCCCAAATGAACACAATAATACGAAACCTGGATAAAATTGTGTCCAAGATTGCCAGCCTGACATCAGATCAGGATGGAAGTGTGAGGAAGGAAAATCTGAAGCTTGCAGAAATCATATTTTCTAAAGTGAGTCTGACATTCTGGCCTTCTGTAAACATAGCCTCACTATTAAGGCAAAAGAGTATGTCCGTTTTATTTTATCTGAATTATTTTTTATTCGACTTCCTTAGATAACTGGGAATCAACTAAAGCCGTTTTGGAACATGCTCATTGCTCATTTGAAATGTACTCTCACACATCTCATGGCTAGTGTTCGGTATGGGGCGCTCGCATTCATCGAAATTCTAGTGGACCACCATCCTACTTTAGTTAATGACTCCAGTACAATCATATTGCCCAGCATTCTGAGTTTGATTTCCACCTCCAAAAATACCAGTACAGATGGCAAACGGAAATCTAAGGTGACAGCCTCGGCAAGATTGAAAGTTGATGTATCTGGACAACATTGTGATATTCAGGAAAGACTGAAAGTACTGAATTTGCTCAGCAAATGTTTACAAATGACCTCCATGGATTATTCTGGGAATGCTACTGGTATGCGTTCAAGGATCACGACACCAACGATGAAACCTATCGAGCATTTATCCCTCTCATACCCATTTGGCTATTCGTGGGATCAGACCCGAGAAGCTGAGATAAAGTTAAATAACCCTCACGTTGGATTTTCGTCAGATTTTAGTAGAGGTTACGCCAGGATCACAGCCGATTTATTCGCATCAAATTTTACTTCAGAGAGCTCAGAAATTTCATCAAACTTCTGGCAGGATTTTGTTCACTCTTGTGTAGCTGTATTGATTGAAACTTGGGTTGAACTTATGCCAAACACGCAGCAAGAACATAAGAATACTTCAAAAAAGCAAGGAAACAAAAGGAAAACATCTGGTAATTTGGATTTAATTATTTGGCCAACACGTTTACGTTAGCTTTTTTGTGCGTTTTGAGAACTTCAGTGAGTACGCTGTAGGAACATTAAGCTGATCTTTTACTCTAGAATTTAGCATGGACTATGGAAAAGTTATCATGAAAATATTTTTAGTTAATGTTTGCTAAATTCGGATAAATTATTGCCAAGTTGAGAAATCCTTTGCATTGAAATTTAAATTTTTTGTATTAATAAAACATGATCTGATTGACAGGAAGCGATAAGGAAGCGACCATCACACATCGGAGGAATGCCTGTCATATTCTCAACGAAAGCTTAGTGGATAATCTGATTTGCATCGTAACTCTGTTTGAACATATACTTAACGGGAACAGTAAATATTCTACTTCTAATGCAACCAGAGGCGATGACAGCATTAGTAACGACTTGGGGTTACAGATGGTAAGTTGTTCATAAACTTTCAGTGTAAGTATTTTATGTTGTTCGTATCACTTGATGTTTTCAAGCCGGATGCCAAATATTCTACCTACATAGAACGATGGACGGAAATTGCAATTTAAATCAAATTTGATACGAGTGCGTTGAATGTCTCTCAGATCAAAGTGGGCTTACGGCTAGATCCCAGCTAGATTATATGACTTTTCAATATCAAGCGCTCTGCTCTGAAGAATAATAAAACAATACAAATTCGCAAATTGAACCTACAATGCTAAAGTCCTGTCCAGCGTTACGAAGCGAGAGCAATGTACATTGTACATATAAATTGTTGTTTTGTTGCACTTTGCACTTCGACCTTAGGCACATGCTTGTCCATTGCAAGTTTCTTCTCTTCAGCGAACAAACGCCAATAATAACAAAGAATTTCAATGTGAAAATCTAACACAAATAAATAGGATGACATTTTTATGGAGTTAGCCTTACGTAAAATATTTTGAAATATTTATTTGAACTTATTTCAGATCAAAGACATAAGAAAAGTCCAAGGACAACGAATCGTGAAATACCTTTTTGACTCGATGCCTTATGTAGCTCTACAAGACTCGAAGAAAAAAGATGTAATGAAGGTGAACTTGAAGTTATTTCTTGTTGCTGGAAAACTAAAGATGTGTGATAGCAGCATGAGGAGAAAACTAAAGACATTTATCGGAAGTAAGTTAATTCCTTAAGAAAGGAACTATCATTTTAAAAAACACGCTGCTACTTCTTTATTCTCTGAAAAAGAACTAAGAAATTGACAATTTCAATTTCAGATAGTGAAAAATGGCCCACCATGGACAAAGGACAATGCAGGCTGATTCTCGACATCATAGGACTTCTATCAGACGCAGAGTCACAGCAGATGACCACAAAATTCATATTGTTTGCTTGTAAAGTGGGACATTGTGATGTAATTGCCGAATATCTTCGAGATCTTATACATCCTTCTGCTAAAGGCGTTCAGGCTCAATCCATTTTAAACTTGGAGTGGGAAGAAGTGATTTCGACGCTGGTGGAAAGTTGGTCGATGAACAGCAATAACGTGGAAATCTTGTTGGATATCTTAACGTTTGCTAGTTTAAGGCAGTTAACAAGAACCCATTACATTCTAACAAAGTATATTACCAAGCTAAAAGGTTAGTGAGAATTTATATTACACATTTCTTCGCGATACGTGAAAGTTATTTGATAGTTGCCACTCAATTATATTCTATAAAATGATCTTTTACATTGATATTTCAGAACTCCTCACCGCTTCCAAAAATCCGAACATTCGGGACATAGTTTTTAGAACGTGTTCTTATTCAGAAGCGGATTCACTTTTTAGGACGGAATTTAGTCACAGCCTTCCATCTACTTGTGCCTAATCTAATGCTAATAAACTTGCTATAAATTCATATTGGTTGTGACATAGGGACAGAAACCGATAATTAATTAAGTCTTGTTACAATCATCTCTTGTAAATATATCAATAAATTCCAAATTGATTTTCACGAATCTTCATGTCTTCACTTCAGTTCTATTCTGCCCTGCACGTGTTACAATATACCCCAATAGTATGCATGTATTGCCACCGCGAACATTAGGCCTATGTTGTGATATACAGAACATAACTAAAACAACTTCAGTCCGGAGCGGAGATCATTATTCGTGACTTTTGTTTACAAATACATTTTTCGATTTCTAATTAAAAGTGCATTAGTGTTCCGGCAGAATTCGGTCGGAGGTTGGTTTTGTAAATCCGTGATTGCAAATTCGTCGATGCAATTCAGCTCATTCTTTAGTAACTGCACATTCATTGATTCATTGTTGAAAACAGGAAAACACACACAACTCGAAGCAAGTAACTAGCAACATTTATTGTTTATGTATTTTTGTTTTCTCGCAGTTGTTAAAACTGACAGTTGTTAAAACTGACAGTTGTCTCCAAAAATGCTGAGATCAGGGAGGCTATGGAATATTGGCTCCTGTTTTGCTAAAAACCTAGTTGACAGGAACTGTGCCTTGCTTTCACCAAGTAGTGGACTCGTGAGGGACCCAAGCCGGCAGTTAATCACAGGAACATGCGGCGGACAATTAAATAATTTGTTGCTTCCACACGAATTCTCATTAATTCACATATCATCTAGAGGGTATGCAGCTAGAAAGGGAACACGAACTAGGAAAGCTGCAAAGAAAGTGAAGAAGGTTGAAGTAAAAAGGGAGTTTATTTTTAAACAAGACAGAAAACTAGCAGCGTGAGTTTATCTTGGAGAAAATATTCCAATTTTTATTATCTATGTATGCTTTTAAGTAGTTTTGTATGAAAGTAAATGTGGTTTCTTGTTTGTAGATTGCCTTATGTGAAGCAAAGACCGTTCGATGACTCCCATTATCCAACTCCTGTAGACGATGTGTACTTCTTTAGAAAATTTCAAACGAAGGCATATCCATTTTTAGAAGCTGTCCAAAGTCTTCGTGAAACGCATCATCCAACTGTATACAACGTTCCTAATGCACCTCTGTATCTTCGTATTAATTTGGATTTGAGATATCCAAACCGACCTACAAAGTAAAAGAATACTAAACCAAAGCAAATCAGGATTCGAAGTTTTAAGATTTAGTCAACTATATACTCTTTTGTTTGCTTTCTGAAAAAGGTGCATGGACGGCTGGAAAAGCGTGGTGGAGATGAAACAACCTTTTCTTCTTGAAGGAATGATTCGCCCTTCGGTTTTGGCATTCTGTATAGAAGATATAGATTATATTGATAACGTCAAGAAAGAAGGCGGGGCTGATCTAGCTGGAGGAAAAGAGCTTATTAAAGCGATTCAAGTGAGTGTTCCAAAGGAATTTTTAAGTTGAGAGGATAAAGTTTTAGAAAATGTAAAGTGGAACCCATTTTTACGCTTGTGTTTTCTTAGGCTGGAGATGTTAATGCCGATGAATATGAGTATTTAGTTGCACACCCAACTATAGTACCAGACCTTACCGCTATTCGTGGGTTAATCAAGAAGAAATTTCCAGCTGTTAGAAATAAAACAGTGAGTGTGGATTTGGTTGCCGAAACTAGGAGACTTAAAGCTGGCATCAAAATTCATGTGGAGAAAACTGATCGTGAGCCTGATTTTGGATTCATCGAAACTCCTATTGGGACTGTAAGCATGTGTTGAATAGAAAATTTGTCGTGAAAGTTGAAACGAAAATATCATGTAAAGCAAATGAAAGCATATGCTTATTATATTGTCTATTAGCTAAATATGGACGGACTTGAAGAAAATTTTATATCGGTTCTTGAAGACACAATACCCAGACGAGTTTCCAATAAGGTTCCACTGGAATTTGTGATAAGTTGCGTTCTCAAAACTCCTGGCCATGGATTTGAAGAATTGAAAATAGACATTGGGAGCATCGTTGATGAAATAGCTGCACAGAAAGCAAAAAGCTATGATTGATTCATGAATGAAAGCGAATGGATGATGAACACCTAAGTTATAGTGTATAGTAGTCGGGATGAATGAAATTGCCAATCCATGTACCAAACTTACATCATTGTTATTACATAGTACTGGTCATGATCTTAGTGTCCTTGTCCACGTATGTATACTTCGTCTAGATAAGACTGGAATTCTTGTGTGCTTGTTCCACTCCAGACCGAATATGACTCAATGACGGAATATGAATAAACATGTATTTTACATTGAAATTCCATTATCCATTGAACTGAATTGAACGCGTTGCGAAAGCATTTCAAAGCAACAACGCTATACTCTTTTACAGGTTGATCATCTATATACTATTTTACTCTCCATTGATGGAGGTAGGAAGTAATTACGTACCCTAAAAAGGGTAAAAAACTGGACATGCAAAACAAAGGTGTCACTGATTGGATCAGAACCACCTTATAATCGCTGAAATCACCTCCACACACAGAATACTTCAACGTGCTTTTTTAGTAGCATGTCGCTTCGAAGAGAAGTTCCCCCTTTTCCCTTGCACATTGTACCCAAACTACTACTAGTTCTAATACAATGTATATTGTGAACCTGTTCTGCTGTCATCTCGTCCATAGTGTTGTCCTCTCTCGTTTACCTATTTCATACATAAGAAAACATAACCAGGAGTTCTGGGTATTATGCCGTGTGTGTGTGATGTGAGCAGCTGAAGGATATTTTATCAAATGTCCTATTCACATCCACTCCACACACACACACTCTTTTTTACATTGAACAACGTAGTGTTGGATGGACTAGTTTTCTGTGGCTCTGCTTAAATATATACATGCACATCTCTCTCTGAGAACTTATGTGGCAAGTGCTTTAGCTCCACGGTGGAGTTTCAACGTAGATGAGCCAGATATCTTGTAAGGACGAGAAAGAGAGAGAGAGAGAGAGAAGAAAAAACTCGCAAAATAGTGAGTTTCCGAACTCCCGAATGTTGGAAAAACCTCTCTTGTTCTGAGAGAGCTGCGTACTGCACAAAACTTACAAGTGTTCGCTTTCTAGCGTGTATAAGAAATACATGGAGCAGCTCTAGGAAAGACTTTCTCACAATGTTCAGCAGAGGGGATGATAGAGCAACAATGGTATAGAGCGATAGCGAGCGAGAGTAAGGATGTGAAGTAAACTAGGATCTAGGATATATAATTCGTTGAAAAGGTGTTTTTCCCGTGACAGAATAGCTCTGGAGTTCATAGTTTCTCGCTGGTTCTCATTCTCATCGCAAGTCTGCTCCTCTTTGGTAGTAGTCTCTAACCTGGCATTTCTCTTTGCCAAGTTAAAGGGCAACTCCACACAAATTTTTTTTGTTTGGAGTGTTTTTATATGCCTCAGCAGAAGTTGATATCAACTCAAGGTGTACTTACCGTTAACCGTTAAGGACGTTCGAAATAGTCGAGGAGGTCGAGTGCACCCAAGTTTCTGGACGGGGTAAAATCTTGGTCGGATTCATTTCATTCGGAAAAAATCGTATTGAAAATTGTGTCTCTGAGCGATAATAGAGGTGACGAGCAACTCTCCAGTTAAGTTCTTTCGTTCTTGTGTTGATTAGTTTACACGCAAACTTTGGAGAAAAAAGTGTGCATCAAAAAGTGCATGTAGTTTACAGTGTTTTACAGTGTGTTTATTCCCGACGGTTAAATGCATATATATCTGGATAACTACTTTTGTTTCAATGCATGTTTCCATTTCGATAAATGTTGAATGTGTGAAGTTGAGAGTGATGTATTTGTAACAGCTAAGACCGTGCTGGAAAAGAACAATAAACTGTGCAGCAGGATCTTTTAAAGTGGACTTAAAATCAGTTCCAGGACTGAAAAAGTAAAACAATTGTGTCAAGTAGTGAACAATTAGTGCGTCCAAAATGTACAAATATTTATTTTTAGTGTGTCTCATCGTCGAGGCATGGAGCTCCGTACAGGAAGGATGTAAGTCATAAATACAATTTCAATTATTTTCTTCAGTTGTCAGTTTTTCTTTGAGTGTTGAGTACGTGTGTAAGTCTTTCGGCGGAATAATATTCATGTAATTGAGAGTCTGATTACTGCACATTTATCCATGTGCAAGCAAATTCCGAGAATTGAACAAGAAATTGTCTACATCTCTGCATTCAAATTTGAAGCAGAATTGCACCACCATCATTCATTACTGCCATTTGTTATTGTATTCAGTCTGTAGAAAGAGGATCGCTCCATAAATTCCAAGAGTTTGAAGTTAGGACATCGTTAGACATGCACAATGCACACGTTGCTAAAAATTAGGTGATGCGTTAATCAAGCCACTTAAGCAAATTGCGGAATTGAAAATCATACTAAGAAATTCCACGAAGCAAACCTTGCAACTGAAACTGAAAGACAAAATCGCAAAACTCTCACAGGCTCTTTTGCATCGCAACAACCTTCGCTATTGTCTTGCTTGCAAAATTTAACTGAAAAATAGTGTGCTTGGTTAAATTCTTCGAATGAAAGCACCTCCACTTTAGCACTTATCTTTATGCAAGAAATCCGAACGTGGGAATCTGATGTGGAGCAGGTGAATGGGTAATCAGCAAAAACACGCTATATACCTCTGGTTATCCATGAAGCCATCAGTCATCGTATCTTCATTACTGAATAACTTCCTCCTACAAGTTTTGCGTGGGTTTCACATTATAAAGCTTAGTCAACGTAAAAATAGCCAATCCGATGCTTTCATTAGTCCAAGAAGAAGTTCTTTGTTGGATTTTACCATACAATGATAAGCAGAATAAAAAGCTTCCAGGAATTTCAGTTTTAATCTAAAACTACATTTCTGCACTGTACAATACAAATGCTCCGTGTTTATCTCTCGGCATAGTTTGCATTTTCAATGCATTCTTAGATATGAATGAAGTGAATGTCTATACTTCAACGAGCTACTTAAATCAAATGTTTCTTCTCTTATGCCATCAACTATCCTTGACAGTGCACTGGCTCATTCTGTGTAGTTTGTATCTTTTGGAACTTCCGACATTTTTTGATTCATGCATATTTCGAGGAGAAGATGAAAGAAATTACTGTTCTAGTTTTCCCCGAAGCGGTTTAGCAAAAAACGATTGGTGAAGGATTCTTAAGACGCTTTGTTGAAGATAAACCAGCCGAGGCAAATAGATTAGATTAGTAGAGTCTTTCGATTTTCCTTGAGCGTGAACATGACATCAACATTTTTGCGTCATAGATGTGAGATAGGATGAAGAACTTTTTTTAACCTACACTATACAAGGTTCATTAAAAAAATTGTAAGCCTATGTGCAGTAAATTATAGATTATCTTAAGACTTCCAATTTGAGCAATGTGAGTCAAAACCACGAACTAATTTATTTTATACGTATTTTCGTATGGAATTTTTGTGTTTTTTTGTATTACTACGTCCGGTGCACTGAGAGAACATTTGATTTGTGTTTTGGGGAAAGCAAAAATTCATTTCTGGACTAGTAGTGTACTAAATTAAGTATGCTGAAGTTTGCCATGTTGTTGCTGTTAAGCTGTATAAACGATGTCATTATACTTTGTACAAGTTGGAGGAATTTAATTTCCCATGAACTCAAAATATAACTATCCAACAACAGACAAAAATGAACATCAATCAGCACAACAAGCTACTGTGTGAAAAATCGATTCCAGTTCCAGTCGCATTCTCATCAAGTTGTGCAAAAACAAAAAGTGTAATGAGAAGGTAGAATCATTCTGCTCGAATGTTTGATAGGTTTCCAGCAGTTTACCGTTGTCTGTGGCAAACACAGTAAACGGGAAGCTATATAGAAAGAAACTCTTTGTATGTAGACCCAGATAAATGTTAATGAACCATGAGTCTTCGTTAGGTTACGGTTATGCCTACAAAACGAAAACAATAAGGGAGGGAAAGCACTAGTGACTAGAATAAAATGTTTGCACTGTCATGCTAGTCACAGTGGCACAAAATAAAAAAATATATACGGAGCAGTACGGTTTTTAAGGTGTTACACTTTTTATGATGGGCGATCAATACTGAATGAGCGTTTCGGTTCTCTAGCATTACCATTTTGCGATTCCATGAAATAGAAATGCAGCATTTGCTTATGTTCGATGTATAAGTGTATGGGAACATTTGTAAAACTTGAGAGAGGCAGCAGCGTTTAGCCTTGAACAAACGAAAGTAATAAGAGCCTTAAATCAGCATACAAAACTAGAATGAGCGAGCATACAGACAGATACACGTTCAAGATCCAAAGAAAGATTCAAGACCAACGTACGGCTTGTTTCAGACTTGGAACATAATGCGAAAAATTGGAATTCCAATTTCACTTCCACCAACGGATTATATGATGATGTTTTTATTTTCCATATGAATTGCTCAATATCTTATGCGAAATATGGAAACGATTCATTATTCCTGTTTTTTGTGTTGCAGTGCCTAGATTGGAACTTACAGACCCTGAAGTTGGATATCATGGGCTAATACGAGAAAATGAGCTTGTTGTTGAAGTGAAGCCTAATATCAGGGCTGTTGGAGCTGAAATATGTGGCTTTCGTATTCTTAACCGACATCATGGAGAATCACCTTTCGAGGTAAGAAGACACTTTTATTGTTTTTGAAAGTTGGTATATTGAGCGATTCATGCGAGTCTTGGAACTACGAAGTATAGGACCTTGACAAGTCAGATTGAGGAATGGTAAAAATGCCAGCACACCGAATTTGATTGCGTGCTACAATTTTCATACCAGATGTTGAATTTGAATTCAAATTCAAACCTTCAAGACTGTCTTAGTTTTCTTTTTCTTCAGCTCTTTCTTTGACAGACAGAAGAGAAATAATATATTTCAACCATTCCTTGAACAATTTATGTAATGCTCGATTGTCAAAGCTAGGTATCACCGCATGCATGTAGAAAAATGCAAATCTACTATACAATTTTGAAGGATGTGGATTCGTAGATTTGCCCGACCAGTTTAATAAAACCCCTTTCATTTGAATTGAAGATACAAAAAAGATTTTCCAACAACTCCGGTTACATTTTACATTCCAGTTTTATGCTCAGGGAATGAACGAGTGACAAATGAATGTAAATGAATTGCAAATTCAATTGAAAATTCCCGTGCATCGTCATAAAATGAGAAACGGAAGAGTTCTTAAATGCTTTCGTAGCAATGATTGTGTGAACGAAAGGTTGAAACTGGTAAGAAGATGCACTTTGCTCCCCCAGACACGGATTTCGTAAAGAAACACATGCAAGCAAAAGTAATTTTGAACGGAATATACCTGCCAATCAAGCTGCAGATCAAATTTCAGTCTAAAAGGTTGAATTTGAATTGCATGCAAGCAATTCAATTCAACACATTGCGTCAAAGGTGATCTCTATAAGAGAACTTCTATGCTAACACGGAGTAGAGTTCATATGGATAAAACCATGCTGAATTTATGTTGGAGTGTGGAGAACAGGATATGTAATGCATGAGTAATCGTTGCTTCCTCCTCATCAACGCCAACACGTTTTTGGTTACATTTGTTTAAATCACGGATTTCTTTCGCAGTAAAAAAGTTACTTTGAAAGATGTTTACAGGATAAATTGTAGCACCTGAAGCCTGAAGGAATATAGGTCCAAATTCATTCTCGTTTGCACTTGCTGCGTCATGCGTCATATGCGTATGCATGTACTTTCCTTGTATTCATGACAGGTTGGGTATTAAAATTTAAATACGAGTCATTTGGCAATGGCAATAGTTCATCCCATCCCGATTTTGGTGTTTATTTTCACTGGATGAACTGTGGCGTATTGTTGTACCCAGACTCAGAGATATTATATAACTACCAACTAACAAATAACTGAGAGTTTATTTATTTAGCATATGACATGGAAGGAAAATATTAACATACAAAACTAATACTAAATAGCAAAATAATAGACATGTTAACAACATAAAGTACTTTGCCTTTGACGCAAGCATTTCACGATCAATTACTGAGAACCTTGTGAAGTTGGAAAATGGATTTCCCTGTTTCATTTAAAAGCTACCTTGAGCTGTGTAGCAATGTCGGCGATTTCGTATATTCACCTTAGATAATTTTTTGTACTAGACATTTCTCGAGTCGTTTTTCCTCTTTGGCTTATACTTTTCCAAATTTGCGTGAAATATAAGCTGCCATTTGAAACGCTCATGTGTGCCGTACGTATATTGGAGCCACTCTTCTCGAAATACGAAGAAAATGAGGATCGTGAAAATCATCATATCACGTCATTATGGCATCATGCATGCCATCATCTGTTGTAAAAACTTATTGAAATCACATACTATACATCGTGTGAGATGAGATGATCTCATTGTAAACACCGCAACCGCACATGCCTATTATATGTATGTGTATATTTGTATACGTACATATGTTAGTAAATAGCATCTTGAAATTACAGGTAGACCTTATAACGCAGGTGTCTTCATCTCCAGAAAAACTTTCCGCCTGCGTAATTACCATCGTTCAATTCGACGAATCAGAAAAAGGATAACGTGTTTTTAAACAAAAGTGGATTGTACTTGTTCTGAAAAGATTCTCGTGGTCCTCTCCTTTTAATGTGATTGAGTTGCTTCGTCTATGAATGCACGAGATGAGCACTGTTGGATACAAGGCGAATTATATCACCTTACTTTACTGTTTGCTATAGGATTTTCATAGATAACATTTGTGTTGTTCAGAGTTCAGACAGACATCTAGGTTTGTTCAAGTTATAAAAATCAATGCACTCACGTAAGTAAAGTTGGAAGACGATGAGCATGGGTGAGTTGATAGAAACAATGACTGCATGTAGCCATCTTCTATAATATAAGTGATAGTACAGTACTGTTCCTTATCCATCTTGGATTGTATTCGACAGTCAACAAAGTCAATTTATTAAAAAGATAATGCAAATGATGCGTAAAGAGCAATGCCGAGCAAGGGTTACAACTTCTCTGTTTGCACTTTCCTGTGTGGGATGTCAGTATTGCACATTGTGCTTTTTGTAAAAGCTATATCATCAGCGCGGTGATTATATACGTTACGTGCTATCGTGACCTGTGTTTGTATAGTCATACTAGTGCCATGCCGTCGCCATCAGTTTCGAACAACCATGCAAATATTAACAAACATAGCGTGGTCCCATCACATCATTTGCTTTTTAGCAGAGAGCAGCCTATGTCCATGCGATATCATACACAAATAGAAACTAGCAGTATAGGCAGGAGTCAAACTTTATACCAAAGATTATACCGCGCGCATCTTGAGAATCATCAGACGCCAAATCTTCCTTTTGTGAAGTAAGGACAACTGTCTCGTAATATCACTTGACGAATGAATATTTCCTTACGCTCTGTCGTATAATGTGTCGAACGTCGAAAATGTAAACCTCAAAATACCTGGGACCAGTGAAACTTTTGCTTATGATCATCTTTACGGGATGTGGTACACCTTCGCTTCTACCATCCTTGCACCTGCCATACCTTTCAAACTAATTCGAATCGAGGCGTAATACCTTCTGATGACTGGAAATATGTGTTAGGAGCTGTAAAATAGTAAAATATCGAACTTTTTCCGCGACAACGGAATCACATGAACTCAAAGTAAAACTTTTATTCTTTACGAAGGTTACAAAATAATTGTATTTAGGTTCCCTTTCAGCAATCTCACTGTAAACATTTTTTCGCATATCTATTCGCATGTTCCCCGATATCCAGCTTGTATTTGTTCTGATTTGGCATTTGGAGACGTGCAGGCGTTGTGATTGCTTAATCAAGGTTGTAAATATGTCTGTAGGATTTATTCCAACTATGCACCTTCGTAGTTCGTACGCTCGGTTGTGTTGTTGTGTATTCTGATCAATGATCACGATCACAACGCAAATTAGGGTATATGATATGTATATTCTAGTGTGACTTGAAGGACGAATATTCTTGAGATTTCTTTGTTACACGCATAATGGGTGACTTCGTGTGACCACTGTACTAGTGAATTTTAATCATAGATAGATATATACGGATACACCCAGAAGCTATAGCTCATCTTCAAACTTAACGATGATTTGTGTAAGCATGCAAATGAGCATCGTGTACCAAATATTCACTAATGCTACATCAGTTTCATGAAGCTCGTCGATTCAAGCTGTTGGACTAGTGCGGTTGAGAAGCGAAGTGAATAAACGTTGGCTTTGCTTTGGCTTGTTGTAAAGGTGATCATGATACGTAGATACAATTCGCATGTACAAACGTAGATACAGAATTACTATTACATGTATGTGTCAATGTTTGGACTTTTACCAAACAAAATAGAAACGCGATAAAAGGTTTACGTTTGGTATAATTTGAAGTTTGCTTCTACTTTACTTGAGCAAGTTTGGTAGTAAAATTACTCTCCTTGAGTCGGCACTTAAAGGTGCGCACACATAATGTCCCGTATCTTAATATTTGTTGTTAGCAGCATTTATATAAGTTTTTAAACGACTTGTAATGCGAAAAGAACCCGTTCTGCCCAGTCATACTCCTACAGTTTTGGCATTACTCAAGAACAGAACTCGTGTCTAGCCATACGACATGTTATGAGCACGATTATATCGTCTTTAATTGCCGTTTTCTGTCTAGTAATAATATTTAAAGAAAAGGTGTACGTTGGCATAAAACGTATATTTACTATATAAACTTACGACCGTACATATAGCACATAATATCGAAATCGTTGCTAAATTAGGCATTGTCAACCAACCTATCCTACTGCTTTTAGAATGAGCGTTTCACGTCTGTTGTGGATGCACAGGACAAATTACGAGCCAACCTTGTACCTCATTGCCTCTCTGCCTCTGTTTACTCAGCCATGTAGGAGCTCTTTCTGCTCAATTTGTGCCATTGGAAAGCGGTGTGTGGGTGAGGTGTCACATCCGGTGATTGAGAAGGAAATCCTAAACCTTATTTTCTAGTATGTGCAGATGCGAATTGCACCTTGATGAACGATGACTCTTAAATTTGTCAATGTTGTTATCGCATGGCATCCTATATTCATGATGTGTTGTCCTGTTGTATATAGATTGTGTATGCAAATCCCTGAATGAGGCATTTTCAAAGAGCGACAATATGACAGTTGTGATATCATCTCATTTCCGGCTCCACACGTAGTAAAGTTTATTCTCCGATGCGTAAATGCTTTATAAGTGGCATAAATATGTAAACTTGTCACGGCATTTGTATTTGTGTTTGTATTTGTTAAAAGAGGACTCTAATTTTATTACAAATCTCAATTGACAATGTAAAATAAATCTTCATTATGTTAGCTTCACTGATTGCCGAAAAATGCAGTTGCTTGCAACGCTGCAAGTTGCAACTATATAACATGTGGTACACTGTAAAATGCAGAAATGGCCACGGTTCGCAAGCTGGTTTTGGCACTTTGTTCTAGGAAGGGTTCATCGAAGAAGTTAAATTACTCTGTTGGCTAAATAAATATTGAACCAAGTTCTTTTTTTCCAACTCATTATGTACGAAGACAGAGTCAGCCAAGAATTGAAAATATAAAGGCAGGGCGGGTGATGAAGAACTAAATTTTGGTCTGCAAGAAAGCTTACAGACTATTCGAATATATCCGTTAACACATTCAGCTGAGAAGTAGTGGATTTTATCTGTCTGTACATGTTTGCCTATACACAACTGAACGTCATGTTGATCGTGACGAGCGAAGTGATAGTTGATGTTGATGATATGCACGCATATATGCATACATTTAGGTGCAATGCCTTTTGTAGAATGATTCGTTCGGAGAATGAATTATCTAGTTGAGTTGCACAGACGGCGGAATAGAGAGTGTGCAAAATGTGTGGGCGATATAGATTATAGATACATACTGCATCTTGAAACTCGTCGTTTCCATTTCTTCTGTTGTAGCTGAATGTTAACCCTCCTTTATTCCCATAAATATGGCAAGTAATGGTGCCGAGTTTCGCCTGATTAAGGAATGGAGTTGTTGGTTCAGTGAAATTTTTATTCTGGCTTCACTGTTATGATGCACACATGTTTCTGAGATTTTTGTGCTGTGGGCACTTACTGTGAATTGGACCTTTTACAATTCCTCAAGCACATGCACACATTTATATGGCTATGTAAATTTGCCACAAAAAACTGGATGGGTGCAGGTAATGCAGACAACGTACACGACTTTACTTCATTTGCTCCTAGCGTCTAATTGTTGTTCTTTTCTGCGGACTATTTCATCTATCCCGAAAATTGTGATGTAGTATTTAGTGAAGAGAATATCCAGGCAAAAGCTGAAGATTTTTAGTATTGGAAAGCAGAAACATAACACTGCTCGCTAAAAATGTGTTTATACATATGCATAATCTCACTCAGGCAAACAAGCTATAGTACTTGTTAGTACTATACTGCAAGCATTATCGACGTATCATTGGTAAAAACAAAATAATACTGAATTCTCACTCAAGACATACGCAGTTTACTATTAAATAATTTGAAATGAATACGTATACCCGATAATCAATTGATATTGCTTAATTTGATTGCAACCACTCGTCGATTGTCAATGCGAGTTGTACAACTATGAGACCCAACATTTGAGTTATAAATGCTCATTAGCTCATTTCACTGTACACACCGTGCAGTAATTTACCCTGATATTGCTCCCCTCAGTCTCTAGCTAAGCAATAGTTTGGTAAAATGTTTCAGCTAAGCGGACACACATATTTCTGGAAAGTAGGGGCACGTTCCTTTCCTAAGATGCATAGTACAGTCATAAGAAGCTGTGTTTAGTGCAATCCTACATACTTTCTTGTTTCATCCGATCTCTCTCTCTCTCTTTAGTTGAACCTACTCCACTTGTACCCAATGCAACCAAGTTATGGGTTACCTAAAGGCACTAGGCACTAGATGGGAAAACGGAAGGAAGGCAAAAGTTTTCCAATTTCTTCAAATTGCTTGCCATGTATTATATTTTTGTGAGGGGAGATTTTGCTTTTGCTCAAAAGATTGCCTTCAGACTTGGTTATCACCTTCCGCCGTAGTGTAGCTTCTAGGTTTAGTTGTGTATGTACCATGTACATCTATGCCTAAACTGAAAATTCTTTTACCCGTCGGCATCGCATCAGCAGGTGTCTTCCTTTGCCTCTTGACTTAACCCATGTATCTTCGATAGAGTCCTTTTTGGGTTGGCGTGTCTCATTTTGATCTCGAAGTAGAAGTAGCAGGGGCAGATGTAAAGATGCAAGATGAAATTAAGGAAAAGAAGCAACATCTGCTCTTCCACTCTGTCTCATACTCCTGCCAGCACAAGCGTTATTATTATTGGATTTCGGGTACGATATATATGTGCCTTTGTTGCCGTATTCCCTTCTGAGGACCTTCATTTTCCAGATGCAGATCAAGGGTCTATTTTCAATACATGTATCTGTGGGTGCAAGCTGCGGTGGGAAAGCGGTCTGTTTGTGCAACAATCTTTTCAGATTCGTTCCTGCTATGTATATGGGGAGTCAGATATTTTTTTCAGGAATGTGGAAAATCGGTAAAAATGTTCCATGTTCAATAAAAAAATGTATGATTGGAGTAGTTCTCTTGGTTCTAACTTCTAACGTTTACACCACAACACTTTCCTACTGCCATACATGCTTCATAGTATTTTTTTTAAATATGTAGTATTTCTTTTCGACGAAATGAAGTGTTTTAGTATTTAAAAAAGTTCTTTTTAAAAATGAAAAGTTGGATTTGGGACGAATTCGTGAATTGAAATGGCATGAAGAAGATTCCACCCTCACTGTTGAATGTAAGGGGAGTGGGGTACGACAATCGATATCGATTAGAATATGGTAAATGGTGGAAGGTTCTTAATTTGAAGGTGACTCTTGCTCGCGTTCTTGCAACCTCATTATATTAACAAAGTTAAATGTTAATCCTTTCTTAAAACACAAATTCATTACCACGCTCAAAAAATTTTCCACGTCCTGTTTCACATACTTTACCAATACTCGTTTATGCAAATATGTATCTAAGTCATTTTGTTTTCTCGAGATGAGACGTCTACCCAGATAACAGGGAAATGTAATTTGTTAAATTGAAATGTTGGGCAAAGCACAAGAACGTAAGGTTGGTAATAACAAGGAATCGGGATGCATAAATGTTAATATACATATACTTTTACCACCTGAAAAACTTGGATAATCCAATTTACAGAACAAAAAAGTTGTTTTTAGAAACTGTTTTTCGTTGATATTTTTTTTTCGCAAAAAAGTTCCTTATCAGCCCTCAATATTGCTCGAAGGTAACAAAGAACAAAGAAGCTGGTGATAAAAGACTCTTTACTTTTACGTTAGCATGGAACATGTGTATTGGTGCCAACGATATAAGTACTTACTTTCTTGCAACCACTCCTTATATACTTATACTTACTCAGGAAAATGAACGCTTTTTTCTTTATCATCCTTCTTCTTAGTTTTCCCTTCCTCATTTCTGTTCTTCATTCATTTTGAAATTACTTTTTTTAACCCGTGATTGCTCTTCATCAGCAACTCGAGTAAAGTAAAGTAAAGTATCCTTATCCACTGCTGAACGAGGAGACTCGACTGAAATCACAATGCCATGATACAACTTCAACCAATAGAGAAAACAAGCTTTGCTCCGGGTCATTCCATTTGACTCTGATGATGATTTTGAAAGGATTGTATTAACATCAACTTCGTCGTCGCCAAGTGTATGCCTGAGACCAGACAAAGTGCAAAATACGTATGACGTTATGTAAATCACTGTGCATTATGTAATCATTATTACGCTGCGCCCTTGTCATTTGGGGTGACAGGCAGAGGCAGGGGAAACGTAATCTAGATACATGAAACTCCTAGAGGCAGACGTCTACGAAAAACACCTGAACTTTACGTTCTAACAGACATCTGTATTTTGCACTACACGTTTCATATGCATAAATGTATACATGTATAACCTACGAGAGAGTCAGTCTAAATTACTGAGAAGTCGCTACAGTGTATAAGAAAAGCAACACCAATTTCATCGAATCTGGAATATTACGAAGTAGTTGTTTTTGGTGTAAGCATAGAGTATATAGGTGATTGAGTTGAAGTATACAAGAGCTCCACATTCTGTGGAATTAAACTTGCAAAGCTTTCAGTTCTGTATGTGTTTATAACACTTTTTTATATTGTGATAAGCATTTCTTCCACAGGCATTCTGGAATGTGTAATTAAGGGAAGAAAGACAAAAGAGTTGATAAGAAAGTGTGCTGACAAGTCGTTGTTCTTGATTGAATTGGAAGTTGTCCCACTTCCAACAATGCAAATGTAGTATTTTTTTACTCCGACTACTCTTGTTCTTCCTAGCAGTTCTTTAATTAGTCGATTTTGCAAAGTTGACGTAAATGGTGCTCTAGGCTTTATCTAGAATTCTACTGCTCACACGTGGCAAAATTCGAGTAATCTAACAGTTTGCTCATTGATTCCAGGAAGTCAGGATTTTTTTGCATGCTGAAACTTTCGATTTCAGTAAATAAATCTGGCAATAACTTCCCAAGCCACACTCGATAAATGCAGGTATGAAATACTTCAAGCGCTAAGAATGCAATTGAAATTAATCAATTGTATGGCAAAAAAGGAATATACCATATTTTCTGATGATCAGCATATTTTCTGATTCGACAATTGTATTAATACTAATATATGTATTTAGAAATCAAAAGCAAGGTTTGATCTCATTAAGCGGATAGTTCATAAGTTTATCCCTGAAACGTTTGATTCTTCTAAGAACAAACTCTATATTCGACGAAGAGAAGTAAAATCTACGAACAACGGATGATGTACATTGAAAATTATTTTATATGAGCATCGATTATATAATAGAGCAAGTTGCTGATTGCACAAAACCTGCGAGTTTCATCGTTTCATGTGGTTGTTTTGTTGTAAGAGTTTGAAAACTTGAAGTTCCCCTTTCTTTGCTCCATTTTAGGTGATTTAGAAGTAGACTTACTGACGTACCCTTGATTGTAAGTTCTGGGGAAAAGTTAGTTGTTACAAAACTCGGCATTTCCAACACTCAAAGAATTTCCATCTCCTGACTCTTGTTTTATCTCTTCTCTCTCACTCATTCGCTCCCAGTCCCAAGATGATTCAACTTTTCCTTCTTGACCTGTCAGCCATATCCCATGGAACTACACACTGAAAAGCACTTACCCGCTGCTATGTCCATGTCTCTAGCAAGGTGTTTATTTGTACACATTCTAGAATTCGAGCTCATATAAGACATCTACTGAGATATATTAAAACATTTGAGTAAGTTAGCTTTGTTATTTGTGTAAACGATGTTGAATATAGGATCATAGATAAAACTCCAGCTACACAATGAGTGATTCCGCTACGAGCAACCAAGAACCAATTGTGTCGAAGGGCGAGCAGTCCGGCAAAGCATCCATTTTAACGATGCTATTTGTTGTATTGCATTGCATGCTTGAAATCCAGCTCGATCCGCTAGTAGCAAAAATGATTCCAACCTGCAGAAACGATGAAGAAATCACAAGCTGGCAGACTATATCCACTGGTGCATCATGAAAATGGTGCCGAGACAAACTATATAGTTTGCTGCGCTGTAACGGAGAGTGGGCACACTGAGATGGGATGAGGTTAAGCTTACACAGAAATCCCATTTTGGGATTTGCCAACGCGTTGCATGATTCATGCGGTGCCCTTCTGTATGAAAATTATTCAAAGCGCAACGATATATATTAGTACTTTTTTATATCCGTAAATCACTCGCAAATGTATAGGCTCCAGATATGTGCTTACCACCATCCCAAAACGTACTTCTGAAACATTCTTGCTTGCTCCACCAGCTTGTGAGGTTTTACCAAGACGAGATTCGGGAATTTATTCTGAGAACGCTTCACTGCAAAAACTTCACATACTTCAAAGTTATTCGTAAGCTACTTTCTCTGGTGTAAGTACTTTAGTAGGGTCGGATTTCAGTGAAGGTATCCATTACGTTTACACAAAAGTGTGCATATGCCGCACTAAAACCGAGAAATGTGCATGCAAGCAGCTATATATAGTTGCATTTGCATCAATGTTTTAATAAATAGCGACATTGTGTATAGTTTTGTTAGTTATTAGCTTCAAGGTACCTATGTATTACGTATAATAAAGAAAAGTTTGTACAACACATCATAGATGACATAAGGGAAAGTGAACTACATAATAGTGATGCGCAGTCAAACGATTCTATATGAACTCGTTTTACAGATGTATGAGTCTGTGGTGCAGTGTTGTCCGAGCATATCAATTTTATTTTATAAGTGTTTTTCACGTCACGTCTCGCGCACGAATTCATTGTCATTCTGACGTACATTATTCACCAGTATTTTCCCTTCGTCATCGTAGGAAAGAAGGAAATCTCGGGGAATAGCCTCAGGCATATCTTCCTTTCATCTTCTTTCTCATTTACCCCTCTTTTCATCCTAGAAGAGATAGCTAATGGCTCTGTTAAATTGACATAAGATGTGAGAGGCTAAATGAGAAAGGGAGAACGAAGCTTTTCTCTTGAGAAAGTAAAAAAAAGTCATCCTTCCGGCGAAGTTTTCTCGGTAGATGCGTTTTGTTCTTCTTCGCTTGCATTTTATCAGAGATACTATAAATATACACGCATACATGCACCTGAAAGAGTTCTTATTCTACATGATGAGTCTTTCGTATATTGTTTAGTCACTTGTCTGAACTACAGAATACCTGCATTTACATGCCTAAAGGACAGACAAAAGCAAGCCATGTCAGAACATGAGATCAAATATAACATTTGGAGAGAGAGAGAGAGAGAGAGAGCAAGCAGTCACATCTTAGCAAGTAGATGAGTTCGATCTGCCAACTAGATAAGCGTGAAATGGAGATGCGATAATATGAGAAGAAGAAGCAAAAGTGGTTTTCATCCTAAAAGTATTCCATTCCAACATAGGGCGCTGTACTTAGAAACTATCATCAGCCATCTCATCATACTTTCTCTTTGTATGCGTAGCTCACTCAAAGTTAACACTTAAGCAACCAAGTGAAATTGTAAAAAAGGGGAAAGAAAGAATCCAGTTCTAGCATACAACAGTTCTCGTTTTCCTACTTCTCTCCAGTGAAAGAAGTGAAAGGAACGTAGAAAGTTGCTGCTGCCTGCGTTATATATGTGTGTGATGTGTGCTCACTATCTAGTCAGTCAACGCAAAGAGTTGACTGACTCAAAGGAACGTCAAATGTTGGAGAGTATTGCATCGCATTTTCACATTGAGAAGGGGAATTGATGCAATAGCTGCTGGCTGCCAAGCGGAGGGAGAAAAGCAAAGCTGGAGAAAACGTCGGAACGAATATTGCTCTTCAGCTCCGAGTTTTAGAGTTGGGGAATATCACTGGACGAGGTTTTTAGGGTATATAACTATACTATTCGTATATATGTTATAAGTCCTTATAGTCGCGATGCGAGTGAGTTAGGGAACCACACGAAAGCAGAAGAAAAAAACGCAAGCACAGCCAACCCCATCCTTTCACTGGAGTCTAGAGGTTTGGCACGTTAGAATAAACGCTATATAGCAACACCACAATACAGCACAAAGAAAGTACATAATATCATATCATAGCCTTTCTCTGCCATGCATGCTTGTTATAATAAATCCTCTCCCTTAAACGGACACAAAAAGTATACTACTCTGTATTTACTATATGTATCTTATGAAAGTTGCTCTCCCATCGATCCGCTCTCTCGCTCGTCGTGAGCTAGTAGCATTGCCACTTTAAGTAGACACATCTTATTGTATGTGTATTTGCAGTTTCTATGTACATTCATTACCTTTCTTCGCTTTCCTTCTTCCAGTTAGTTTCTTTCAAGCACACTTATACAAAGGTACATACATACATACACAACTATGCACCACATAAAACGGTACTGTCGCTCACGAAATGCGTAGACATTTTTGGTATCTATATTCAATCCTCACCGTGCTTTTATTAGTTGTATTTCTTCTCTACATACATACATGCTCCTGTCCTCGAAATTTGTAACATGCCTTTGAAGGATTTTCTTTTGTGCATGACTTGCGGCCCAGAAATACTTAGTTCATATTATTACTGTGAGGTCGAATTCAATAATTTGCTAGTTTCCTAAACTATTGAAAACGTACATGCCCACCATTTCTTAAATTAAGTCCTTCCGCCATAGTATATTTATTGAATCTCGATAATATATTATGATTAATATTATTAATTCTTGGAAACCGAAAATAGACAACTCGTTTCTCCAAAATCTTATGAACTAAAAGAAAGTGATAAAGGATTCACGTTGCCAAATTGTTAGGCAAATAGTATTCCAGAATAGCATACCTAGTTTGAAGTTCAAGATTTATTTTGTTCACGGTCTAATCCGCTGAGCTGCATATATGCAAATGCATGAGTCATTGCTAAAATTAAAATAATAATAATGAAAATAATGATTTATTGCAATGCCAGTTTTCTCGTTGAACGGAATTTTAGAAATAAAAGTTACACGTACTAGTTACACATAGCGCAGATGTGCAGTGCAATTCATGCATACCAACCTTACACTTGCAAGTTTCATGTGGTATAATTACATTCTTCTCATTGACAAAAAATTAGAATCGATTGATGGCGGGCCGCCAATAGGAAGGTCGTATCCAGCCTTTTCGTGGAAGCAAAGTAGGTAGGAGTAAGTATAATACTAGCAACTAAGCGGGCGTCATTACTAAAGAATAAAGAATTATTAATTGCTCCGTTGAACAGCGCAAGCGGAACAGGTCATATTAATTGTTTGCATTCGTTTAGGAGTTTTACTTTATGTAAATACAACCTGCAGCCTAGGCTGAATCATTAGTCACTTGTAAAAAAAATTCCACACACGGAACGGATGACGGTGAAAGTCACCACCAACCACTACGCTACTACTTCAATAGATATTTTTACTGAACAGCGTAATATATTTCAGGCCGTGTTCCAGGTATACTTTGTGTAGGTAGATTATTAGTATGTAATTATTGTGCCACCGTGTTTTACACAATATATTCACAGAACTTGTATTTATGTATTACGTCACAAAAACTTCGATTAATATTTTTTTCTGGTCATGGACTTCCTTAATCCGTCAGGATTTATAAGAAAGGCTTGATGGCGTAATGCCGATGTACGTGCCATTCTCAAATCGTTTATACGTTTCAGTGTTCCCTAGCTTTTCTCCCTTTTCTCCTGCTTTCCAACTGCATCACGATTTCACGATGCAGAGACTCGTTTAATATTCTGTACATACAAATGCATCAGCAGAAATAAATAAATGTAGCAAAGAGAAATACTTTGGGTTTCCTCTCAAGTTCCCTTTCTCTTCGGTCTTCGGTTGTTTCCAATATACTTTCGTGCTATACCTGTTCGTATATACTTTACATATATATGATCACTGTACTGGAAAGAAAATGACAGTTACGTTCACATGAACAGTTTCTGCTACTCTCTGGTAAGGCACGACTTGACATTGATATCCTCCAACCTGTATCTGTGTGTACGATTTCAGGATCCTACACAAACAGAATTGCTGGAAAACATGAATTGGTTGTACATTTGACGTAATGTAGGTACGCTTTGCATGAAGTTACTCAAAGGATCGAAGACTTTCTTCTTCAATGTATTTGCTTTCGATTTTAGGAAGAAGGAAAAATTAATTTTGTGCTAACTGCAGTTAAAACAAGTTAAACTAAGTGATACATACACCTACTACTGCAGTTAATGTGATATGAATGAAAGTCGTAATTTTTAGTATAAACTGCCTAACTACTGACTTCCTACCGATTAAGATAAACTTGTATTCAACAAAGTTTCTACCAAATATATTAGATTGAATAGAAGAAATGCAAGTTTATCCTTTGGAAATAGGTCTCTAATTCATAAATAATCCAACATCTGAGAAAAACTTTTCAATCACGACTTTTCATTTTGGAACACATCAATGTAAAACGGATGAATGAGAAAAGGGCCAAGGGGAACCGCATTCTGACGTTCAGTTATGATTTTTTTCGTTTATTGCCTCTCATTTCCTCCCTCACAAAACCTTGTGCTTTGTGTGCTACTCTGCACTGTTGATTCGAGATGAGCATAAAGCTGTAAACCAACAAACATTGTGTGTAAATATGACATAGTGCTTGCACAAATTTTGTGTGAGTCTTGCCAGCAAATACATTTTGTCATGTCATTTTGGTCGAGTGGAAAAGTATGTGCAGGCATGTTGATATTTTTAGGTATATATTTGTATACAAAATGAACGTATAAACGTAATGGATACTTTTAGTGGAGGGGTTGGGATGACTCACCAAAAACACGCATCACATCAGCACTGGCAATGAACATGCTGTTCCCAATAATACCACTGCAGTCTGAAACTTTATCATTTGAAAAAAACTGGAGAGAGAAATATGTAGAAAGCTGGCAATAGGATTACTTGATGAAAGATGAGAACTCGTATTATGCCGATACATGCTGAACGGAGAAACTTTATTTCTCGAGATAGCACTTTCTCCAGCCCATCTGCCACGAAATGTTACATACTGACTTTGAAAGCCTTCTCCGGTATTGCTGCCGGGAGTGCGGTACGTGTGGCTCTAGGTTTATACGAATATGTACATACGTGAAGTGAAATGTATGTGCTCGACTATGATTTTGGTCGAGCTATTGGCTCTTTCTCGGAAACTAGGGGAGAAGGGAAAACCGGAGGGGGAAAAAGAATTGGAATGACTGACTGAGCGAAGTAAATGTATCTAGAGAGAAAAGTTTTTAACATTTTCCCCATTGCTATATAGCCTTGCCACATCAAATGTTATAACAATGGCCTTAGAAGAGAAATATAAGAAAGTTTGGAAAATCTCGAACGATTTTATATTTCCTTCTTTACTTCCGCGTCACGAGAACTCCTTGTTATGTTCGTGTATGTGCACATTAGATGAAGTTTTTTCTCATCCCTTTCTTCTTTCCAGGCCATTCAATCTGTCAATTCTATCCTAGACACCCATGTAATATTGTCGTAAGATTTTAGAATTGTATTTTGCTCACTCCTGCTAAGCAAACCGTGAAATGAGGCTTTTAATACAGAACTATATATGTTTCTGTTGATGCATCAATTCGAGAGGACCTTGAGAATTTCAATACAATCTTGAAGCAACGCACGAGCTTGATTGTGCAAACAATCCTAAACGTACTCGTTTAATGAGTTGCAGGACAATGAACGACATTGTCAAGTCATCCATGCGCTACATATACAGATGAAATAAGTGGCAGTTGCTGTTGATAATGATAAACAATGCGTGGCTCGATGATTCTAAATCAGACATTGTGAAGTTGCGTAGGAGTGTGTAATAGCTGAAAAAGTGAAAGTTTGTTTTAAACGTTGAACAAACGTGTGAACGTTGCATCACGGGATGTTTGCATAAGACGTCAATCCGTGGCATGGTCAACATATACATATTAACTTTAATCTATAATGCAAGAATGCTGTAAGCTACGCTCCATATTTTTTCTATATTACTTCCACGCATAGATTCCTCCTTTTGAGCTTCCGTTCATTGCCAATGTAAAAGGATAAGGCTTTTTTACACACATTGATATTTTGAACGTGAATGAATTTTCGCACATTATGTATTCTGTGTGCGTTGCTCGTTGACACCTTTCTCCTGTCTCCGTCCCCCTTCACTGCTGCTGTTTCCATTTCACAAAAGGACGAATTATAGTGGTGATGCGGCGCTCTTGCATTCTTCAGTCGTCCTCCTCGCACACTCGCACGGATGTATCCATTTCTGATGTGATACAGATGGATTATTCTCGAAGATATTAAATCTGACAAAGCATCCCTTGTATTAAACTGCCAAGTACGGACTACAATATGGTTACTACTTTGTATACATGAGTATAGCTCTACACGCTTGAGTTGGAATTCTCCCTTTATACCTCTCTAACTACGTGGTTACAATAGAACACTCCTGCCACCATAACTTTTTTCTATTTTGAGATGAGATGGTTTTAATAATTTTGAAGTCCTGAAGACGAAGTAGGAGAGAGAGATAGTTAGGGAGACGGAGAATGCAATTCTTTCTCAAACACCACCAGCGCTTCCATCCGCCGCGCGGAATTTTTAGGACAAAAAGTCTACCCGGTAGGGGTTTCTAAGGCGTAGACAAGTGTTAAAAGTAGAATTGTTCTCATCTTTACTAATGGCTGATATTATCTTTGCCAACATCTTAAGCGCAGTTTCTCATTATTACAACTATGGCAGAGTAGCGCATAATATTCCATTCTTCTTAATGTCTTGCACTATACCCCGAAAAGTTTGATATCGCAGTAGTTATCATACGATGTGGACGATAGTGAACTATTTTTCACCAAACCTCCATATATTTATATCCTTTCCTAGCGATAAGTTATATGGGCCCATCATCATCATGTATGTGCTATAATGTACTCTCTAAAGGAGAAGAGAGCCTGTTATGCACTTACCGGCTATATAAGACCCAGTTAGTTTTACAGCGTATAGCAGGTATGTGCCTTATCCATATTTTACCCAATGCAGATTATGGCTTGTAGCCGTTAGTGAAGGCCATTTTAGGGATATTCCGGTGAACGAGGCTCAACGCAACTTTACCTGTTTCAAGAGATGTATGGGTTCCGGTACAAGGGACCCAAGTATGTTACAACTTTTCTCATTACCCTCTTATATCGTACCGTTTTCCTGGTATTCCACCTGTGTAAAATGTAGGAAGTAAGGGAGTAATGCTTGTAATCACACTGCTAGAGAGAAGGGAAGAGATGAGTTTCTCTGAAAAATTGTTCTGGAGGATTAAGGTGGAACCTTGGTCTCTATACTTGAGAACACGGGCACTAAAACTGACGGTATACATACAAAACTAGGTAGGTTTCATCATCTCATTCGAGATGTTATATAGACAGTGTAAATGTGCAGTTTTTTTGGAGATTGTTTGTTTTCCTTGGAAAGTATTTGAGATGGTGGAAGAGAGTGTGTGCTTATCGTCTTCGCACGAGCTCAACTTTTGCATCACGGTTTCCAAGAGTTTCCCAACGATCCACATACTTTATGCCCCATACATCTTACTCTCTCCGTCTTCCCACCTTGTAGATTTGACCATGAATCGTTTGCAATATGTCTATGTAATACACCGCATATGCATCCGTTTCCGTTTCACCTTCTGTCTATCGGTCTACTACTCTCCCTGAGCAGGACAGATTCGTGCCGTAGGAGACCAATTCTTATACATTCCAGAAAAAGTTATTTGCGAAGGGATAAGCCATAAAGTAATGTGTATGACATGACATGGCGTTTTTCACTGGAGGCGTTCTTTTTTCCTCGAGTTTACACATTATACCACGCAATTCTCTCGCAACGAAGGGAATATCAGGAAAGGGCTGTGATATCATCCACCTTTCTTTTCTCACAGTTATGCTCTCCCCTTATCTCTCCACAACCTCACTTCCTGTATATGTAGCTCAAACTTGAAGCGTCTCTTTCTCTCTTGGTTAAAAATTTTATGTATACAACGTTTTTCAAGCAATCTACCATGTGAAAGAAACAAATTGGTTTTTTCCTTCTTTTATTCTGACCCCACCATGTAAAACCATGATATTTGTAGTCTCATTCTTTTATAACGTGTTTTCATATCGTGAATGTTTTAAAAGGCATGACGGTTCGGATAAATGGAGAGAAAAAGTCGTCATTGTAGAGGCTTTCTTTTCTAGGCACTTGTATTTTGAGAAAAAGAAAGTCATTTTATTTTCCAAACGGCTTTTGTTGCGTACATTTGCATATTCGAAGTCATATCATTCCCCCTGCTTTTTGAAAGATGTCAAGTTTGGTGGAACGCTGTGTACAGTAAATAGGCGTATATTTATTTATAGCGAGTACTTTATGTTGTGCATGAGTTTTTAGAGCAACAAATGTACACGTACGCTTCTAGCATTTTCCTTGCTTTCTCCTAGTAATCATGTAGGGTACACAAAAGAAGTAGATATATTGAAACTATACGAAATTACACGAGAAAGCCATGATTGAATTTTATGGTGTCGCACACACCATTCAATCGTGAGAAAGTATAGTGGAAGAAAATGGAGAAATGTAGTTCGTTAGGTCCTCAAGCAGTATAGATATCCAGTGAAAGGGACATTCATTGTGGTAAATGACAGCGGTATTTTGCGAAGAATACGGATTGGCAGTTGAGAACAATAGGGCACTCTCTGTAGGTTTAATCAGGACTGCCGTGAGGATAGTGTGTAGTGACACTGACAACGCTTCATGTCTATAATTTGGACACAGGTGTGTAGGTGTAATTCCACTAATTTAGAGAACAAAGGTCTGCCGTTCTATCGGTATTTGAGGTAATTAAGACGTCTGACCTTGGCTTCTAAAGGCCACATATGACACATGCGAATCCAAATTCAACACTATTCTATAATGTCTTAATCTGCACTTGTGAATATATTTATTGTGTACGTGTTAATGCTCAAATCAAGCTCGAATTATCTACTTTCGGGATCACTATTATTTTATGTATGTATTTAGTCAGCATTGTCAAGTCTAAATTCTAAATCACTTCTTCATAAAAGTACTTATAATGAATGAATGCCTTCCTGATGGCCATAATGCTTTGGACAAGTTGAAGTTGAAAGGAATGTAATAGTGGTGCCCTTGAGTCTCCGTCACAGGATATAAAATAAATGAAAATATCTATTGGATTAGGAGTATAATTTGAATCCCACCTCGTAAGATTCTCAATATGACATCATATGTCATGTCGAATGTAGCAGAGTAGCCTACACATTCCAGGTGCTGTGAGAGAGAGAGAGCATCGAAGTCTGATATAGTATGCATTATTCGCAATAAACCGTTGATTGTGCTCCATTGGAATACTTATGTAGTCAAGTTATTTTGAGTGTACCAAAAGAAGGCAGGAAGTTACCTCGAGGGCTAAACTGCTTCTGCCGTGGATGGAGCAAGAATGCAATTAATGTGAGGGATTAATGTGTGGACATGTTTCAACCGGAGCTGCTACGAATTCACTTAAACATCTGGAATTATATGTGTTATCCCTTTACCAAACAGTTTGTATGCACTCCGTTTGTATGTGGATCTTTGGTGAGTTATTGGCTGGTGTTTAATTCAGTATCTCCAGCCTTTCGAAACAGCGAAAGTGCTTATTCACGGAAAGTGTTTGCATAGTTCGATTGAATTGATGACAGCAAAAGAGGCAAAAAGTAGAAAATGTAAACCGAAATATTCTCTCTGAACATGACTACGTGCTTTTTAGAGTCATACGCGAATGCTCCCGTCTCAACCATATAATCACATAAGCGTGCTGGTATTTCTAAACCTAAAATCGTAATGGGTTGCCACAAAGCGTGCCACGAAAGAGAAATTCACGGCTACACACTGGAATAGTACTTATACCAGCCCGTGCTAACAAATGTGGAATAAGTATATTCTCTATGAACATATTCCAAAACAGTTTTTGTAGTCTCGAAAAAATTTGTCAACTATTTTCAGTTTTGGTACATATGTAGGCAACATATCTAAAATGATGCAGTAATCGGGATGGGGAACCTATCCTTAAGTCACATGCAATATTTTTTTGGATAGAGGAAACCCGAAAAAGACTATTTTTCATCTGTTATACACAAATGTGTTTACTCGCACACAAGAAAAATGTAGCTGGAGGAGATTCATTGGAGGCAAGTGGCCCAGTACGCAGTGGTCTTGTTAACGTCTCTTTTAATATATTAGATAACTTTTTCCAGGTTTCCTCTTCCTTCTTTTCGTCTCCTCCTGCGATAGTTTACGGATGCATCCTTTGATGCGCATATTTTCAAATCTGTCTCACGCTTGGAAACGGTGCAAAAGTGGAGTTTATAATACACACCGGGAGCGGAGAGAGGTTTTAAAAACAAGCATCGTGGTTTTTAGCTAATGGTATTAAGCAGTAAGTCAGCCAGTGTGAGTAGTAAACATTCCAGGAGGAAGCGGGCGTTTGGCAGGAAGAGATTTTTTATTCGTTCCATACTCGGCTACCGTTTTTTGTACCCCTCTCGTCTTGTTGAAGTTTCCTTTCTTTGCCTTGACTCATTTCTGCTTTTCCGCTAAAGGATTAAGTGCATGCATACTACAAACACGGCTACTGAGGGAAGTTCGTTTTTTGACTGAGCGACTAATATATTACGTTGGTTGGGAAGGTGCAGTTATAACAGTAGTTGTAGTAGTCGACTCTCATTTTGTTTTATGATCATGGGGCACCATTAAGGCATAAATATAGCGTCTTAAAACCTTTCTCTGGGGAATTTCACTCTTTTACGAAAAAAGCTCCATACCCTTGTTTCCTCTTCCTCCTTTCCGCCCTCGTATCTTCATAACACATTGCTTGCTGCTCCTCGTCGCTTGGCGAGTTAGATGATGCTCTCCCAGATTTTATGAACTGTAGAAAACTTCAAAAATCACAAACCCTTTTAGGGGGAAATGAAGTTGTACCCCATACTATAGACGTGTTTGAATGAATCGACGGCTAGGGTAGTGAGCATCTTTATTTTTCAAGTGCATATGTGCACTTCCACATTATTTCCACTGATTTATTGTGACATAGTTCAGAACGCTACTCTGTTTTCTGGGACAAAAATACTTTTAAAAATGGTGACTCTGGATGCAGAGTAAGAATGAATGTAGTAAATGTTAGATGAAGTTACAAGGTTACTTCTAGCTTTCCTAGAAATAATTCGTGGACTACGAAGATAGTAAAGATATTCATGAAGTATAATTATTAGATGGGAAAATTGTGTAAAAGTAAAGTATTGGTGAATACTTATAACGTATGACGAGAGTATGACGACATTCTATTTTCTAGTTTTTTGTGTACATGTCATATGAAACTAATAAAAATGCTCGTCTTGTTTAAATAAAGCTTTCATGTATTTTCAATTCTCGTCTAGCGTTATATAAAATCTGAATTGGAATTTTAAGTACAGTTTAGCTCGATTTCATATAATAGGAGAAAAACACATTTCATGATTGCTACTCGTATTAGCTCGGATATGCGTATTTATTTAGTGGCGCAGTAACGACTTCCGTAATGCTCACCTGTAACGGTAAACTTGTTCCTTTAGTGTTTTTAGGAGGCTGGCGATGCTCATTTTACAAAACTGAGGATTCAAAATGGTGAATATTTCATGAGACAAACATTTCATTCTGATAGTGCAACTCATTCTACTACACCTCCATTCTCAAGCGCCATGCCATGCAGCTTCCCTTTATTTTCCGCTTGCAAAAGAACAAGAACTGAGCATCCGATTTGTATACCTACCAACAGCAGGAGCAGATGGTACAGAAAAAGCGAATTCTTGTTGGGAGCACCACAAATACAAGATCCTGGATCCTGGAGCAGCGCCCATAAATATGGACATGAGCCCTGAAAACGACAAATGTGTTCAGTCAGTTTTGTACTGTAGGCTCTGTGCCTGATAAAAGGAAAGTCAGTCAGCATCCATGTTATTCCCTCTTTTCTCGTGGAGTTCATGAATACTTAATACTTTCCTGCTTTCTTTTTGATCAGAGCACTTAGGACTGGTGGGGAGAGTGCAGCGTTTTAAATAAGCTATGTGCCCAGCACGAGGAGCCATATGTACGTTTGAGCACATCATAGAAAATGATTGAAGGAGAGCTCAACTTCTCCTGTATTCGTGTCTACCTTGCGTAGGTAAAAACAGGCAACACGAGCAAGTTGAACGAAAGTAGGGTTCTTCCCCACACGCCGTCGTAATGATCAATAAGTCCTTTAATATCTAATGGTTGGACTATTACCTCGCAGGATTTCCTTAGAAAGCAAGCATTCGAACCTGTCCCACCTGGTGCCAATGTCAATTTCTCAAGCCACTTTATTTCGATGTGCTCAGTTTTTTTTGCTTCTACACTTATGTTTCGAGTCAACTTTTAAAGCTAGGTAAACGAAAAGTGTCGCCCATGCCACCACGACCGATCTACAATTACAGAAATATTTATTGCATACAGACATATGCGCCAATTCCCTTTAAAAGAATTCGCTGACATTCATGAGGATTTTTGTCTGAGGAATATTTTAGTCAATTCAATTGACTCAATTGGTTAGAATTTCAGGTTTGCGCAATCTTCGAAAATGTCCGTATCCTACCTGTGCAAAGCAGAGTTGTGAAGTAAAAATATTTAAAGTCTTAAGAATCGAGTCGCTAAAAGCTATACTTGTTATATATCATGATTTACTCCAAAACGCATGTTTTTATGTTCGTTCAAATGGTTTAAGAGTTTATACCATAACATCACGTTTTGTGAAATCAGCACGCATTGCACAAACAAGCTAAACAAACACTTCTTCAAAGATTTATTTCCTCCTCCTTGTTAATTCCTCGTCGTAAACCTAATTATGGTTTCAGTTCAAACACCTTTCCGCGAGCAAATAACATAAATGCGAATATTCACTACTGTTCGTTTCAACAAACGTAAGAAATGTACGTGGAATAATTGAAAGTCGATGATTGACATAAGGATTTTTGAACGCATAAATTCGTCTGGTTAACTATTTGTACAATGTTTCTTTAGCATGTTACTTCCAAAGAATACAGTTACTTCATGGTATTTCTCAATCCTACTATTGACAGCTCCTATTTCGAAACTTTTTTCATGCAAAAAGGCAAAACTGAATCTTCCAGCAATTGCAATTGCTAATGATGATATGTGAGTACGACAGTTTCTGTAAAACTTTGTACATGTTTATGCAGCAAAGTAACTGGGAGTTTTTAGGAGGAAGTGAAGAACAAACTTCGTTGAATCGGCGAGCAAACGAAAATGAGAAAAAGTGCAATAAAAATTTGCATGTAGCCCAAAGGTCCTGACATTATCAACACGTTTCATGCATGGTGCTGTTACGTGCAGCTGCGATACTTTTATGACTTGGTTGGGCGAACACAAGAGTAATGTGATGAGATTAGTCGGGCATAAATGCACACTTCAAGATTTCTTCAATATGCTAATAAGAACCTGTTTCTGCACTTGATTTATTTCCCTCCTTCTCTCTCCATCCTCGAAAAGTTTAATCCATTTTCCTCCACACGTTGTGTGTATCTCTGCACCGTCTTCAATCTTCATGTCCTCTCTGTTGTCTACTTCGAGACAGGCTAAAAGCCTGGTTGGCAGTTAGTGTGTGCAGGCTTGAAAAGCGAAGGAAATGAAATGACTTCAGATGTTACAGAGAAAGGGAAGATCAGACCACAACTCAAAACCTATTAGTCTTCTACACTTCTTCTACTACTCTGCGATCTTCTATCAAATCTTGGCAAATTACGGAAATGAGTCGACTTATGCGTCTGCAAGCAACAACAAATATATAAAGGGTATATCATTATGCACACATTTATGATAGCTATAATTTACTATAAGCCTCCCAGCCTGGTTTTTCCTATCGCAATAACTGCATTAGCTGCGGGACTACTGGATTCGGAGTGTTTATGACTATATGACACGTACATTACGTAACATACTTATCAACTCACAAGATAGCTCTAATTGGCTGTGTTAGATCTTTCCGTAAACGAAATTAGGTGCGTACACGTGTATAACTGCTATTGAGAAAATTTGAGTTTTCTCAACAGTGTGATGGATTGTTACACAATCCTTTGAAAGCTTTCGTGATGAAATCCTTCGTACCTGTGTACCACTGATGTGATAAACTATAAAAAGTTTTCTGGAAACTTCGAATTTTCATAGGCTTACTGGCGTTCACATATATTTATAAGAAACGAATGCGCTTGCCTTGATGAATCTAGTTTACATACTTTAGATATACATCCAGAAGTTTGAGATCCGAGTACAAAATCAAAACCGGATCGAATTTCAACCCCAAAGAAACAGTTTTAAAGGAACACGCAATACAGATATATCCCTATTTGTGTACAACAGTACAGCATACGCATACTAACATTCGTGAACAAAGTTGTTACCATATTCCTTTTTCAAGATTGTTCTCTGTTATCAGATATGTCTTCGGAGTATAAATGTGCGTAGATTTCCGTGTTTTCTTAGACAATCATTTCATTTCAAGACACTGTATCAGTCTCTTTTGGTTTATCCTTGTCTGGAATAAAATTTGACAGTGCGAAGGGGGACGACACTCACTGATAAAGTTGGAAATTCAAGCCACATTTCTCAAACTATGCGTAATGCATACAGCACACTGCACACACCGGCAAAATTCCATGGGTAGTGGAGATGGTATACGCTCCGTTCCGGAGTATTTTTGGCTATCTTATGTTCTCTTTAGGTCCTTCCCATCGGATTACATTTTTGGTGCTTTTGAGGAAGGAGTGGTTGTGTGGTTGAAACGAAGGGAGAAGCATGAGTTGAACGAAGATGATGTCGCTCTTGCTGTTTGTCTCTTTGCTAGATATTTTCCACTACATCCACATGCCACAAATAGAAGAAAAAATTAAAGTAACCCGACAGCACAGACACAGACAGACAGCTTGCATTAGTTTTGTTGGAGACAAGAAACCCATAATGCGTATAAGGTTGAGGTTGTCTCGTTGTCTGTTGGGGGAGCGTGAACAAGATGACCATTTTTGGAGGAAAAGAATTATTCCGAAGATCCTCATATGCACACCTTTTCGCCTTGCCTTTTTTAAACGATGGAATATAGAAAGAAAAAAAATATTTTGAAGTGGACCGCATTGCTTGTGTAAAGTGTATTACTTTCAGCGGAGTTGCGTTGAAATCCCCAGGGTCATTCCTCCGTCGTTGTGTCGTTACTTTCATGCCACGATATATGTGAGCGCGACATATTATGTGTTATTTGGTTCTTTACTTTGTTAGTTAACCTTGCACGGTTACTTTCTTTTCGTCATCTTTGCTTGCCTGTGCTGAACATTACACAAGCATTTTCTTACACCTCTTCACAATTTCCACAACAGAGTTTTTCTACCCTTTCTGTCAGGACGGAGCAGATGTGTGTTGTGTGTGAGCATCCATATATCACATGGTTAAGCTTTTTTGTCAAACACAGAAAAGCTTTTTTCTTAATGCATAAATGTGAGTGTGGCCGTCTGCACACATGTCGTTTTATTTACAAACATAAAAATATCCAGATACAAATTATTATTTGAATCAGTGTGAATGAACAATGAAAATGTACTGCGCGTATTATAAAACGACTTTTCTTTTACAGTATTGTTTCTTAATTGTTTTTGGTCGATACAACATCTGGTAACAATTCGGTGCTGGTTTATCAATATGAACGCATACGTAGCTCAATGGAAAAATGAGGGCCTTCTTTAAAGTAATTATAAATGTTTGAATTTATTTTATTTTAGATCATCCTGAAAGATGAAGAACGTGGAGAAGCAGAGCTCCGAGCCAAACGGCTCCTTAACTGCGAAAAAAGGAAAAACTACAAATTCGACATCACAGCTGTGAGCTGTCGGGGAGACGTGTCGGACAAGTAAGTTCTAAGAATTATTTTTCAACATATTCGGTTTTTAAATTAAATTACGAAGTAAGTTCAAACTCGGAAGTTAATTTTCTCAATTTAAAGTTTTCACCTTAGCATAATGTGCAATAGCTTCCCTTTATACTTATGCAACCTATATACCAACATATTTCGAGGAGTCATGGTTAATCTATAGAATATGCCTAAATCCTAACATATGTGCGCATTTAGCCTGATTTGATGTGCCTTGTTTTCGCCTGGAATATGCTTCATTGGTAAAGTTTCTTTTAAGAATAAGATGACTTCTTACAATTTATTAGCTCACAAGCGAGCATCTTCTTACGCCTTACTGATGTAAACACAATATTAGCTCTCGTCCAAACGTTGCTACTATGTAGCTCGCTTCTTGTGATGAAGCCACGAACAATAATTTCCAAGAGGTAACCTATTCCTCATGAAGACTAATCCAACAACAGGATCATGTCCGCACGTTTAAACATATTTTTTGGGTGCTTTTCACCTAACCTAATGTTTCAGCACCCCCTAAAGTGGAGAACGGCATGCACCTTGCCTTGTCGTTTCCAGTGATGAATGTTCTGTTCATTTCGCATCCGCGAAAGTCTTACTGCATTACCAGGCGCGCGTTAACTCACACTAGCCACTAAATTTCGGAGGTGCGTATTTCTCACAGTGGAGCTGCATACTAGCGTAGACCTTCGAAGATACCTCTGGAGCATCCTAGCTGATGCTAAAGTGGAGTATTGCCATATCATGTTGGTTACCACCTAAATTTCGCTCCTATAATTCGGGTAGTGGATAACGGGATACCGCATCCTGCTTCATTCAAAATGTTTTTGTCAAGCGGATTTAGCGCCTTTACCAACAAATTACGTCTTTTGTAAATTACCTTTAACGTTTTATAAACTTAAGATATATTGCGGATTCAGAAACTGTAGAGTTTGCAAACAAGATGATAGGACCCAGTAACATTAATTACACGATATTATGTAAGGATGTACATAATGTGGTTCTTTCATCAAACGCATAGAAGGAATATCCACTTGCTCCCCTGTCCATATGTATGCTGGCGTATCGCATTTTATAGAGCACCCCTTTCGGTATATTTTTTCTTTGAAACTAGCTAACGATGAATCATGCAGTACCTTATAAAAGTTATGAGTTTAATGCAACGTTGGAATAGATTCTAGCTAGAAATAGGTAACTGAGGGAAAAGTCGTGGAATCATCCGTGAGCGTGTACTTTGCTCCCATTATGTTTGTTTAAAAAAAATAGGTACGCTATGGTAAACATGATTGGTTCAGTGCACCGAATACCTTTGGCAATCGCAAGAACGCGCAGGGTAAACCTTGAGCATTGAAACCCAAATAGGTAAAGTTCCAAGAACACCACGCTCCCAGTAAAAAAGAAGCTGTGCCTGCCTGCTTGGATAAGTGGAAACGTAGGTGTACTATAAGGCATGCTGCAATCACATCCGTTTCAATAGACACATAATTTAGTTGAAAATAGATGGAAAGAGAATCGAATAGGAAGGAAATGGAAATCGGAGAAAAAGGCTCTTGAAACAAGCCCAGAGAGTAGAAAAGGATGGAAAGTAAAGGATTGTTGAGATGAAGCTTGTGTGATTTATTTCTCTGCTTTCTTTTTTATCATCTTTTGAGTTTCTCTTTCTCTATATAGAGTATGTGTACATAGGCGGCTCCTTATGGGTAAATGGGGGAAGCGGCTCTCCCTCTCGTTTCCAGATTATGTGTGCTCACAAAACATTCATTTTTTCCCCGTGTACATTCAAAGAATATTACGTACTTATCAAAAGGCAGCCCTATTACTATTGCAACATTCGCTAGCCACCACTACTCTTCTGTTCTTTCTCCTTTTTTTCATAACCTTATACAGAATGTAGTGTAGGGCTTTGCTTTCTGTAAATACTATAAATTTCAGCTCAGCTCACTTTTATTCAACCTGAAAGTAGACATCTCAACAGGCCTTACTTCACCCTCCACTTATCATGTTATTATCCCGACTTTTAACTTCTTGGAGTCATCATTTTCCCTTTAGTGCACTTCGCAGTAGTGAATATAAATGGTAGTGGTATAGGAGTAATATATATGGCACGATGTAAGTTTTCGGTACACTACTACTATGGATTTTATGTACATGCATATATATATTGAGGTAAGTCTTGGTCGTTGAATGAGAAAGCGCATGTGGTTTGGCTCGGCGTGCTGGATGACCTGATGGAGGCCAGGTACATATCTCTTTCTAACCACACAACCATCCTCTCCATCTTCGTCCTTTTCAAAGTTGAAAGCCTTCTTGGAACTCCTTTTAGCCCTTAAAATATTTTCATTACATGCCTTTTAGAGAATATTGAAGAAATCTCCGATCTTCGCTTTCTTTTAAATAGGATTAATACCTACGATCCCGATTCCTTTTCTCCATTTAAAATTCTTTACGAGCCACTCTAAACAAGTCAGCGCAGTGTTCATTGTAAAGTATTACTTAAAAGACTGGGCTTTCACGATTCGTATCGTTGTTCGTACCTACATATAATGCAGAGGATATACATCTTCACGTACCATCACTAATTTTTTCCAACAAGGGAACAACTTGGGTTCTATATGCCTACGATTTCTTTGGAACATATTTGTTCTCGGGGGCTGCGTACTATTTTTGAGATGAATTGTACCTGCGGTGGTTTTTTGTTGAAATAGCTTGTGAAAATGCGTTTCTATGTTATGCTTACTTTGGCGCAATTGATAAATCGGTTGATAGATTAGCTCCATGTTCACTGTCATCAACTTTCCCTATGAGAAGATGCTTTGCGTTTTCTACAAACTGTGTATATATGTATTAGCTAAAGATGGCAGTCTCCTTATAAGATTTATCCACATGTACATGAACTAGTTTAATGCATAATCTGTATCTGAGTTTTGATAATATTTTGATTTCAGTGCTACGGTTCACATAACTGTCGTTGACGTCAATGAATACTCACCAACATTCCTTGAGCCATCATATGTGAAACAAGTAGATGAAGGTCGACTGTATGACCAAATCATACGTGTTGAAGCAACAGACCGCGATTGCACAGCGAAGTATGGGGATATCTGCAAATACGAGATCCTTACCACTGATCAACCTTTTGCGATAGACAATGACGGTAAGTACAAATTGTCAACTTTCAATATAAATATCTAAAAACACCAGACGATGGCATGGCGTTACTCGTGCTTCAGTCATGTAAGTATAAATCGATGAGCATAGGTATGTGCACAAATGGGTCGTTCTTTTCATATTTCAAAACAACAATTGTAATTGCAGAAAAAGTAATTTTCAAGTTTTAGTCTCACGATTTTCTCAAAATTGGATTTTATGCTTGGAGTAAAAAGCTCTTAACCCTACATGTCTTATATATAATCCATAATTACACGACGCAAGAAGCCACAAGCATTCTTTGATTCAAGATTACATTTCCTTGAAAACGTTATCCTATTACTTCACGAGACAAAGTTAATAAGAAGAAGCAAGAAGGCTAAAAGTGGGATTAAAGCTTTCTCTTCTATTAAAGCTCTACGATGAATATCAAAGGAGGGAAAGCCTTGGATAAATCTATATACATATGTGTATGTGCTTTCATGTTCAGTAGCGCATATTGCTTTTGCAATTTCGCTAACCATGTAATAAATGTACCAAGACTTCACTAACTTCATGGAACTGGTTTTTTACAATGGCTTTATATTATTATCAACTATAGTGGCACTTTATTTAGCAGACTCAGTAAGTTACGTCAACCGTTCAAATACTTTGTCACTGATGTCGCATTGGGAAGGAATGGTAGTGGACTTCAACTTGCGACGGTAAACAAGTGCCACCAGTTTAACTCTTTTATGCTTTACGAGTCTTAAATTCGTGAAAGATGTGCACAAGAACATACTGATTTATTGTTACTGCATTTCCCTTGCCTGGACATAGCACGTGGACATCTCTAGTCTACAAAAATTTAACAAAAAGGCTTTGTTCTTGTTACATTGTCCAGTTTGATCCAACTCATGATGAGATTTGTCGATCTGTGATGGTTTTCAAGTAATATGAATTTTCGACGATGCTTAAATACTCAAGCAAATGAATTAGTAGACAAACATTTCAACATGAGGAGGTATTTGTGATGTAGAACTTGTCACAGATCTCACTCGTGTAAAGTGTTGAAGTTATACCAACTCCGTTTTCATTTCTAATTTGAAGTTCCGCAGAACTCTCCAAACGAAAGGGAATTCTGCTATAAAGCATGACAATCAAATTTTTAATTACATAATTAGGATGTAGACATAATGATACTCTTGATAACTGCTTATAATAACACAGGAATTACAGGAAGTTATACACGTAATAGGGAAAGTGTAATCATTTGGAATGTGCCTGAAATCAACTATTTCAGCATTAGCAGAGTAGCGAAGGATATTCGTGCTAAAACTCTTGGAAGAGATGAGGAAAGCGCGCACACCGCTACCGCAGTCCATATGCGTGTAGGAATCTAGGAATGTATGAAGCAATCGAACGGTGAAGTTGCTAATGCAGATAGGAGTTAGTGAAAGTTCATTCTCTTCTCACACTTTTTTTTATTGAACAAGAGGAAAGTCTCTACTCTTCATTACCATAAACTGCATGTTTGAGGACACACACGTTTCCCCACTGTCGTCTCTGGTGTGTTCCCGTCCTACCAAACATGTACTCTAACTAACCAACAGGGAGCTGTATTACATTGATTCGAGTTGGCGAAGAAAGCAATATGTGAATGTAGACTTTTTTTTACTCTTTTCACTCCTCTGCTGCCTCTCTCGTTTGTTAATGCTTATTCGACACAATGGAAGGAAAGCCTGCAGACAAAATGCACACATTTCCTATTTTCTATTCGAACTTTTCATGTGATGATGCGATGGAATGGAAGCAGAAGCAAATATACGGTTGCATTTGTCTAGAATCAGTGAGGCTGTATAGACTTACGCCAAACTTTTCAATGTACTTTTTGGATTGTGGAAGCAAACGTAATATTATTGTGTTTCTTTGTATCTTGCTCTTCTCTCTTGTGCTACTCACTTCTATCACTTGGCTCATTCCGTTCTATGCACAGTATACATTTCGACTAGCATTTGACTTTGTCTTTTGCATTTTCCTGTCACGTTCTCCACATATATATAAGCTGTTGAGTTCCACCAGCTGAAATTGCTAATTTCTGAAATTTCCTTACTATCACTCACCAGCCCACCACTCCTCTTCAGCGTTAGTTCTCGCTTCTTTTCTCTTCCTCTCATGCTTCCACTTCATTGCATTTTGCTTCACGAGACAGTTTTAACGATGTGAAGATCCATACAAGCTCAGCAACTTGGAACATGCATGGCTCTCAGAGAGAAAATTTGGAAGTACATTCCATTCATGGATACACAAAATGTTCGTATTCATACATGTGTTTATCCGTATTCCTTTTTACCAAAAGCTTTGTGTGACTCGTTAGTTATTTGTATGTATTTCACGGAATGGTCTCTTCTGTGAATACATTTGTAGGAGAATATCAGAAATTTTCTAGGAACTCCATTATTTCAGATTGTTCCACTCGTTTTGCATAGTCGATAGTTTTAAAACGGTATTCTCGAGCATGAAAGTGTACTGGTGCATTGTGACACTGGTATTCCACATCCATGTTCATTCTCCCCGTCATGTAATACTGTGCTTTCACTAAAAGAACGTAGTAAGTAGCAGTCCATAACACACTCAACTAGTTTGAGCAAATACTAACACTATGTACCATTTTGATATTTTCAAAGAAATCCTTTTTTTGTGATTTCTGATAACATGTGCACTAACAATCCAAGATACTACAAGGCGCAGTATTTGCAATGGGATAGTAGACAATCCTTCGTTGCTCAACTGATAAACTTTTCCATTCAGAAATTTCGGAATACTTTTATATCTGCTTCGTTACGTACTATTACGCTTTCTCCTAGATTGAAAGTTTTATATTCAAATGTATTACTTCGTGAGCTAGTGCTCGCACCATAGACCTGTAAATGAATAGCAGAATGCCATATCGCTGTATCACACTATTGAATTACAGTAACAAAAAGTAGGCTTACTCAAGTCCCTTCGGGCGCAACATGCGAAGAGTGACAAGGTGAAGAATGAAACATGAAACAGTAAAAATCTAATACGCTTAAGCTTTATTCTCGCCGTGTATCTTAGTCGAGCCAGTGTGTACGAGCACTGCATGACAAATTTATTCATTTCGTCGTATTTTCTTATTTTACTCGGTTTCGTCAGTACATCTTCCTTAAGCAAAGTTGGTACCCACACAATTCGTTCCTTTGGCAGGATCGTATCCGACATTAGCTGACATAAAAAACTGTTCTGAACTCCAGATGTATGCAATACAAATAACAGGGAAAGAATATTTTATTGTCGTATTTTAATAAATTCATTTTAATGGCAAGGGAGTAAAGTTTCAAAGATGAATTTTCTCTTCGCTTCTGTGGACTCGTTCTGTCAATGTTCGGAGAAGGATAAGATGTGTGCTGGTGTAGCTAAATATTCACATATCGCAAGTTTTTAAGGATCTTCCTAGAGCAAGTGTTTATCGTTGTTGCGTTTTATTGCTGCGATGTGTATTACTTGGTGTGAACTATGTGATGCAATAAAGCTTAGAGGAAAACTTGACATGAGAGTATGTAGGCATATGTATAGTGCAGTAGCCTTCAAACGTGCTTTATATTTATTTAACCACCACATGCATTGCTAGACAAGTCTCTCCACATTAGATTAGGGAGCAGAACATTCTCGCTCAGTTCAAAACATATCGCATAGAAAGTTATGTTGAGAATTATTGAGAGAAAGTTATGCGAACGGGGCAGAAAGACGACAGTGGTGAGAGTGAGAACGATGAAAAGAATGGTACTATCGATTTCTCCCTTTGGCATATGGAAAAGGCTAGTAAGTGAGTATATAACAGTAATGCACATTTCCTAACGTAATGTGCAGTGAAATGTAGGAACTCGCAGCACATAATACAGTTAGCACAATAATATTATAGAGGGACTGGGCTTAATAATAAGCAGACGTAGTGCCAAAAGGGCTGTCTGTATATAAACCATGTGGAGTAGTAGACAAAAGTAAAATCGTCATCAGTCAGTTTAGCCGCATTCACTAACTTTTGATATTACCTTTTCCAGTACTTTACGAGTTCGTTTGATATGCATGGCATGCCTATTTCTAGCGTTTATGCCGTACAATTTCACTCCTACTTGTTTGTGCTCTCCTTTTCCCTCGACGTGAAGAATGTTGGAACTACGTTGAGAATGAGTTTCTATCGTGTTTATGTATATTTAGCTAATTCAATCCGGAGAGCTATTATTCTCCAGCTCAATGTAGTAATACCCACTACCCACATACATTTGTGCATTACGTTTTATATATATTGTGAGGGGAAAATTGCGAAGTCTTGCTTTGCTCCCCAAAAATTAGATTTTCTCGCTTGATGATAGGACCTGTATGAGTAGAATTAGATTTTCAAGCACAATAGCGGCGTAGTTGGCTGGTATAAAATATAAGGGCATTTTAACAAAACTTGTATGATGATGCATGGAGCATAAGTTCAGACTCCACTCGCAAGTCACTTACTTACTTATCGTTAGTGTTTTTTATTTACGCATGAACATAGCTTTTGCGTATGGTTTTCTATGATGACATAAAATGGATGAAATGAGAGTGAGTGGTCGATAAGGTGCATACATACATTCAGTCAACATTCAAATCGTTGATAACTTATACAATGCATGCGAATGGCAGAATGTTGTTTATTTTCAAGTCAAAAGAGCAGCGGAGCTGTTGTGTGATAGAGGCTTTTGTTATGACTCTCTCGAGCTGCCAGTCTTCTATTGTACGAGAACATAAAGCTGCGCGGGAGGTTATAGCAGCAGGTAGCAAACACAATAATATTCAGATGAACATATAAATTATTGCGTTTTCTCCGCATGATGTGGTGGCATGGCATGTATGCAGGAGTCCGGCCTACGAGTCTACCCACTTCATAATAAAGCCAACGAAATTAGTAAACCATGTTGTAATTCATATACAAAATGTGGATACACCATTAGAAACTGGAGTAATGAAATTATAAACAATAGCTTGACTTACATACATACAATATCATTTGTATGCTCTACGTTCTTAATGTATTTTTTGGTATACAGCTTAAATGCGTTCGAGTTGATGTGCCCTCTCAATAGTTTTAAATTCAGCTCCAACGCTTGTTACTTACGTGTGATATGATGGCGTTTTTAGTTTGTGGCATAGCCAATTTATTTAATTTGATATGTAGAGAATCATGATCTGTGAATGCGGAGGTCGAAGGTGTGCATGAAATATTAACGCAATTTTTATAGTCAATTTTAAATATTTTCATTAAAAGATTTAAGGAAATTAATTCAGAAACACTTGAAACCTTAAGTTTTCTCTTTCGACATTTCCTACCTACTTCATACTTCCTTCACATGTGAGAGTATAGAATTTTCTTTTCGATGTAAAGCCGGAAATACATAAGCACACAACGCAACGCTCGATTTTGACGGTGAAGAATTACGACTTGAAGGCAACTCTTTTAATAAATGATTTTAAGACATGGAGTTCTGCGTATGGAAGCGGTTGCATAAAACGTGAAGAAATATGATTCACCTAATGTAACTAATTTCCAGTGATTTTGTTGCAAAAGATGGTTTGTCGTGTGGAGGAAACCCCGACTTCTAAATAAAGGAGTATGAGGACGAGTAAGGAATGAAGACGAAATCATTTTACACCCTGTAAATAATTCATATGCTTCCTTGAAACATAATTTAGACTTTATCATTGTCAATTATTCCAAAGTTTTTGAAAGAAAAACCTCAGCGGAAATGAGATGTCGTGTGTTTATGAGGAAAACTTGTGCGACTTGGTTGTTCTTTTACTTTGTGTGTGTAAGCTTTTCTCGCTTGATATCTTCATCAGCTAGTTAATTCTGGCTGCTTTAGAACTACACCATTCCACTGTCATGTACGGGGAGAGTAGAAGAAGTTTTGCATCTTCTATTTCCTAGCAAGTTTTCAAGAGTTCCTGGCGGTGGTGTAAGAAGGATCCTCAACAACATTTTCACTACTCCCAAGACTTTCTACAGCATTGGGTAAACGTGGAATTATGGGTCCCTACAGATCAACTTTTTCCTCGAGTAGCAATGAATTGAAGAGAGCATGTGCATGACTACACTTAACCCGACTGCTAAACAAACTGGGGAGAACGCGTCAAAGCAGAGGTTTTGGAAAATTTCATTTTATGGTTTTCTCTCTCTGCCTCACTTCCCCAGCTTCTTCATTCGTCTGTCCCAGCCGTAAAAAAAGAGTAGTGAAAGAGACTTGACATTCGAGGTGAATTTATTTTTTTGTAAATGCCACGAAGAGTAGCAGCATATGCGATGTAGAACGTAAACGTATATATATGCTCTATGCTCTTGAAAATACACAATGTGAGTGTTTTTCAACTACCCACATACATTATGACTTCGTCAGTGCCTTTCGCATTTTGTCTTATAAAGGCTTAATTTGTTCTTTCTAAGACTACAGTCATCATGGGAGAATCTTTGAAGCCCACATTTGGCCTTGTTTTTTTTGGGTAATTTGAATAGACAAAAAAGTTTCCCAAATTTTTCACAACGCAATAAGACGTAGAACTTCCTTGTCTTTGTCAACTTGCCTATATATATGATAATCATATAGACACGGGATACACAAGTACATAGGGATATATAGAGTCTATATAAGCACTTTCAAGAGTTATCCAATTCCAAAAGTTTAAATATTTTTCTCCTTGTTAAACAGAAGTTCTCATTTATTTCAATGGTTTACAAACTTTCAAGGCACTGTTTACACAATTCAGTATCCTTGATTCAATTAGCTGCTCCACTTCCAGTTTTTCTTGGGATAAATAAATATTTTACCGTGTTCCCAGCTACTCCTTTCATTTCGAAGTGTGTCGTGCGCGCCTCTGCCTGCTGACTGTATGCCATTATATAAATTGCAGAAAATGCACTTTTTATATAACGACGCACTCATGCCTGTTATAATGGTGTGAAAAAACTGGCAAAGGGAACAGGAAAAGTAGTTTCGTAAATCCCACACACACACAAAATTTCCGTCTTTTCTCAGTCTTTTACTGTGGCTACTTTGAGAGAAAGGGAATATTCTGGAATATCACGCAAGTAAAAGTATTGAGTTAAAAGGTAGTGTGATCACTTGAAGAGTTTTTCTTGGATGTTATTGCTAAGGACTTGCTTGGAAGCATTCAAGTTGGTCCATCTCCATTGTTAATATGATGATGACGGGAATGAGGCAACTTGGAATAAGTTTTTTTCTTCGTCGGAGAGTCTCCAGTAGAAATCAGGTACCTCTCTTCAGTTTCTGTTGGTTATAGGTTTCTTCGTCCTAAGAATATCTCCGGAGGCGGTATGGTGGTGGGAAAGAACTGAAGAATAACATTTTGGCCGTAAAATATATGTACCTGCTGGACGTAATGACCATCATAAAATTGAATGGACCGTGAAAGCTAAAAGAATCCCATATTGCTATAATACGATGTGTAGCAAAAGCAAGGATCGGCCATGTATATAAAAGGAAAGCTATGTATACACTACGATCAAGGCAATGTATTGTATTTGAGTGAAAACGCTCCAAGTTGTAAAGTTGTGAGTACCAATACACACATGACGACTTTCCCTACTCTACACACACATTCATGATGATAATCATTTTCACCATTCATTTTATTTTATGTATGTATTCATGCAAGGTATTTTGAGGATACCTTTTATTCACGAAGCTTAAAATGGGGGGAAGATTCAGATAGAACAAAGGAGTCATCTTTTCACTTTTTGTTAATAGGACAAAAGAATGTTCACTGGTTGTTCGCTGGTGAGAGTTATATCAAGAGTCACCTCTTGTTTTTTGGGCCTTTCACGTGTAAACGGAGGAGTATGTAGGATAGGAGTGTCTTGGCTACTTTTTTATTATTGCTCTTAACCCCCACGTCCATTTCGTTGCACCCGCCGTCTGCTCTTATTTTACCACGGAAAAGAAAGAGAGTGAAGGAAGACGCTGTCGTTCACTATGCAGATGCAAATTATTGCTCAACTTCCATCCAGGTTTTTCTCCTCGCACACTTTTTACGACTTTTTCACAACCACATTTATGTTATCTCTTCGTGCATAATGAAAAACGCAATCGTTGAACTTGATTCTCATGTCTTGTTAAAAAACAACGGCTTTATGAGGGACCATGTTATATTGCTTGTTTGTTGCGAGCTGTTGTAAGGATAAGGAGTTGCTGGAAGGAGGGTCGTCGTCGTGCTATGAATAATGGTCCGTAACAGTTTGCTCGTCCAAGATAATGGAAAACATCTACAACAAAAGGGAAGATGATGTAAAGCAGAAAGGGAATTTGTGATTCAATTCCCATTTTTATCTTTTACACACTTGCACTTTGCGTCAACTACTTTGTGTGTAAGGATTCACCAGAATGCTATATAGTTTGCAGTATTGTGTGCAAATCTTGTTTCCCACATTCTACAAAATTAGAGAACGTATGTTACATTTTGAAGCGAAAATAAGCTATAAAAGTTATCGCGTTTACACACACTCGTGTTTGGATAGATGCCACTTAGGGAGGAATAGTTTGAATATGCTTTCAGGAGTTCCTACGCTAACCGGTTTACTACTGCAGTAGCCCGTATTTTTTTCAAGTTCGTTTTGTTTTTGATGGGAATACAATTAATGGAAATGGAAACACTGTCTTGTTTCCTATACGAATTTAACTTGCTTTTACTTACTTTTTGGTCACCGATGCAATGCTGCCAGCAAGCCGCCCACAACAACGTTCGAACGTTGTAAATTTTATATTCATCTTCAGTGACACAACACGAGCATTTGCACTCCCGTGTGACTGAAATCCGAACAAGTTTTATGTTACCCGATTACCTCAAGATCTGCATTTATAATTTTTGTGATACTTACATTTACATTTTTCCCTTGCACATTTTAGTTGTTCATATCATCTGAATTACAAGGAAGCGGTATTAAAATGTGTAGAGATTTGCATAAAATATGTTAGCGGAAACCGCACGAAAAAATTCAGTCATAGGATGCCATAATCCTGTCTTTCCTGCCTCCCATGTTCTCAGACTGACAGAATATTAAACTTTTTCTACTAAACAAGAAATACTGGTGTAGCACGTCGAGAAATGAATTGTTACCAGCTGCCAGAATTACGCACTTACTTACCTTTCCACTACTTTCGTATTATGATGAAAATATTGCGGCATAAATGGCATACGAGATGTAGATACATATAAAAAACAGAAAGCGCGCTTATCTTGATCCCTTCGTTGCGGAAGGTATGCGAAGAAGTACGTTTACTGCAGTAGCATTTCATGCGATTTAAGAAAAGCCCCGGATGCATAGCTCGACTCTAACGCTAGATTTGGTGAACATGAGGTTTCTAGCTGCTTTTATAAGAATGACATTAAAATTAATTTCATGGATTTGCGGAGCTGCGCAGTATTCGTAAGGCCATTAATTTTCAGACGACGTAGGCTTCTACATAATGAATCTAGTTAACGATCTCTGGTTTCTACTATTTATCGTTAGTTTAGTTAGCTAGAGCTATATAGCTTGTAGATGAAAAATCATTGCATTAATTGATGAACAATTGAAGTTTGTCCTTCGAAAGTTTTTGAAAATGAGTGAAGGAAATTTAACTAAAATAAAAAAGTAGTTTGAGCCCTGTGGAAACTGCGTCGACTTTTGTGTCATGTTGGATGCAGACGTTGCGTTCAAGCTAAGCAGTAAAAATATTATGATGATGACTAACGGTTGGCAGTGTTTTTGTTTTGGTGACGATAATGTGAAGGGTGGCATCCGAGTCAGAGGGAGTCTTGTAGCTGTCATACAGTAGAAAATTCTCAGCATGCTATCTATTTTGCCAGGCTTGTTCCGGTAATGTGTAACCAGGCACTCTGCTATATAGCTTCCGACTTTATATACGCAGTTGTTGAGTACCGCGTAGAGCAAAGCGTTGAGACGGGCAGGGAGACTCCTCGACAGTCACACACACACACACAATGGATCGTGCATTGCCAAGGGGGGAGCCTTCTACTTTTCCTTGAATTAATACTGAGACGTCTAAGAACGAGGAGACATCACACATCGCATTACTCCGTTTACACGTACATTTTCTCAGTCACTCGCAAGAATTCTTTTTGAACAAGGCAATAATGTGAAGCATAGGCAGAGCAAAATAAATTTCTGTTTTTTCCTTCTTTTTTCATTAGACAGAACAATGACACTAGGGCTTTTATGTATTTTTCTCTCCTCTCTCTCGCTGAAGCTCTGGAGTAGACACTTCCACGGACAGCGACAAAAGAACTAATGCAGTGGAGTCGTTCTTCCTTCTCCTCCACAATGCTTCGCTCGTTCGAAGTATAGAACAATTTTGTGCTGCCTTTTCTATTTTCCAGTGGCATATAAGTAGGTATGCATAAGTGTTTACGTTTGTCTTAACATCCTCCTCCCTACATTCTAGTATGGTAGCGAAATTTTTTTTGTCCTGATGGTGTGTGGTGGTGGAGGAGGAGGATTCAGAGGACCATTTGATTTTTTTGCTCTTGTTTACGACTAGCTTCGTTTACTCTTTTATTCTTTCTTTGCCTTTGCTTGATTGATTTCTGATGTTCTGCCGTTTGTTTACTCTACTGGAATTTGTATTGTAACAAGCGAATTCGTCAGGAAAGAGCGCTATCACGCCTGAGTGTCTCTGAGCTGAGTTTTTTCTACCTTTTGGTCCTTTCATGATCCATAATCCTGTTGATGCTTTTTCGTGACGGTCCTTGCATTGAAATGCTAGTGGGAAAAAAATCAGTAGTAACTGATAATGCACATCACTATACTTCCTACATACTCAATTGGGAATTACATTTATTTGTCATTTCTATTCTGATCGTGATTCTAAATGTATTTAATGTTTGCGAATGCTGGAAGAGTAGAGAGAGAGAGAGAGGCGCGTGCTCAAGGCTAAAAGTTTATTTGACCGTATGACGTACATTGCGCATTAAGCACTTACCCCATCTTTTTACGAATTCAAGGAGGTAGCAAATTTGATGACTAATTCTCCAGTAACTTTCTCAAGAGACAGGAGGATATAATACATTAGAACTCATCAACTTAATGAAACCTCCTGTGGAATAGATTAGAATTGACTTTTCTTTCATGCATATAATGCGTCGCCAGATTTCCTAAGGAAATGTTAATGCATGATGATGACTTTCTAAAGCTGCTGACACTCTTGGAGAAAATTTTTCTAATGGAATTGCTATCTCGGATAATGCATCATGTCTGACGATATAGAGTTCATATTTAATCAAGGGGTTTTATACTTTCTCTTGTCGATGGAAGAAAAATGTAGTCATTTGGAAGGTAATCCCATTCACCTCCATTCGCAATTTTGATTTGTAAGCTGTATGGAATTCTTGGTACGAGAACTGAGAAATATCGTAGAAATATTACCACGCAGAACAAAATTCACATTGTATTTCAATAATATTTTATGCCGAAAATTTGAGATGTGGAGGCGTGCTGAGGGCTGCATGGTAGACGTTTGGTACATGGAAGACACATTGTGCAATGTGGTGAGAGATATTCTATAGAGATTACAGTTCGTAGAATAGAATAAGTGTTGCTGCAAGTCTTGAGGGAAATCATTGACAGATTTATTTCTACTGGAAAGATCAAATTTCGTTTTTTGGACACGTCTCCCTTTACGGGAAATGTATGCAAGGAAAGTATACAGATATATCCATTTTGTACCTGCTCCCCACTGATATATGGCGTCGCGATTCGCGATGTGTGATAAGAAGCATCTTGGTAGAACATCTGCTAAATAAAAATCTATGCCATTAATAAACCAGGGACCGGGGAGTGTGAAGGAAGCGAATTGAAATTCGCGTCGAAGTTCGATCGATCGATTCAATTCACGCATTATTCCACATACACACAGCATAACGCTGACCATTTATCTTTAAAATATTGGTTACGCGGACATCAATTTGGATGAACAGTAAAACTTCAATTGGCTATAATTTCAATTCAACTGGCATTGATCGATTTGGTTCATCCACACACGAAGTAAAGAATATATCAGCATTTATTGGCGACGACAGGCTCTCCTTCTCTCTCGGAGTTTATGAGTTATAGCACAAGCTTGTTTACAGACAAACACAAATTGCTCTTCGCAAAGCTTAGTCGTTTGTCTCGCAAATATTAGGTTTTTTATACAACCATTTCGCAGAGCGATGATTTTGCCCGATGCAGAAGAGTATGTATATTTTTTGGGAGGCATATGAATAGTGAGAGCAAGCAGATTGCTTATTCGGAAAAAGTTTCGTCGACGAGTGTACCACTTTTTCTTGGTGTGAGCTAAGAGGAATGACTCAAGGCGGTGAAATGTGTTATCGATCCATTTTCACCAAAAATACTACTTTATATATACCTTGTGTTTTCCTCTGTCAACTTTCAAAGCCTTGATGTGTGTGCGCCACTAAAGGACGTAACGAGCTGAAAAATTCATTACAGAAGTCAAAAGTTTGTATCGCAGTCCCACTACTGAAGTCACACAATGATAAAAAATTATGTTTCATGGATTTCCCTCTAAAGAATTCTATACGTATTTCAGAAAAATGTGTTTAATATAAATATGACGTTGTATACCTACTTTCTTTAGTTTTTTCCACGAATCGATGTTCACAGTTCACTTCGTTTTTATGCCTCTGTATGTGGATATTTGATACTTTACTGACGTATGGCATATGGCTTCATTATGAAGGATAAGGATGTTAACTTGATATAAAACCGTTGAAATATAAGTATGACTATGGGGAGGCTTTTCGAAGAAAATCCCAGATTTGGTACAACCATACTTCTTCATGTCTTGCAAATAATACAAAGGTCTCATTTCTTTTCAATGTTTCAATGCTATACTAATGTTTCAAAAAAGAAAACTCGATGACAGACACTGATTGTAAGGGAAAATAATTACTTCCAAGTGAAAGAATATCGAAAACGGTACATTGTAGCGGAATGACGTGAATCAATCTGGCTGAATCCAAGCATTCAGTAAACTGGAATAGTCTGGTTAACTTCGTTGTTTAAGCTTGCTTAAGGCATGCTTCAGCAAAACACCCATTGGAGGCATATATGACATGAGTACGCCATGTGCATTGTATTTGTTCTCTTGTGAATATTATATTGATTGGGAAACCTTTCATATTAAAATTTTTGTCCCTAACTGATTTCTCTTTGTCTTTGTTTGAACAGGTGTTATCAGAAACACGGAACCTTTGGACTACGACAAGAGTCACAACCACATCCTGTCTATCGTAGCATATGACTGTGGAATGAAGCGGTCCGCGCCGGTAATGGTAACGATCCGAGTGAGTCGTGTCTGCAAGCTGGGCTGGAAAGGTATGGCGTTACATATATTATATGTGTTATCTAATGTTTCCGTATCAGATTCCTTACAAATAATTAAATACAAATTGCCCTTTGTCCTTCATAAATATATGCCCACCCCACACGCATTCGTCGACAGGTCGAGTGAAGCAAACAAAAGTAATGAGAAACCTCATTTATGTACCAAGAACAATTATTATTATATATTTTTCCTTTTCTTTATCACATGGTGTGGAACGTGCTGATGTAACTCACTTTTTTATTACCTTTTTTGCCTTCTTAACTCGTGAACAAGCTTTGTGATAACAACTAATCAAATTATGCAGTATCGCAGTTAGTAATCAACTCAAAACAGCCGTTTCATGTCAGACTCGTTCTTTTCTCTTTGGTCTCCGATTTTTATTTTGCTGCACGAGGAAAATGTAATTTTGCTGAAAGGAGAGAGATCGTAATGCGTAGGTTTGCCCCTGTCATTCGGTATGTTACTGTATTTTCATTCCATTTTCCGAGCTGCCTGTTTCATTTAGTTTGTTGGTGGTGATCAACAGAAGAGCAGGATAGGATCCAATCAGGGTGTTACACAATCTGTAACTTGTGACATTTTTATTCCCTCCTAATGAACAAAGTTTATCCTTTGTTCATGTATTTTCCTACTACTTACCTTCCATTCCCCCTAGCATCGTCAATTTGCCGTTTTTCTGTCAAGCTGGACACATTTGCAGATACACACACCATCAGAATTTAAGTCCTTGTACTGAATTACTTCTTCGACTATTTCTTTCCTCGTCGTGAAAAGTTTCTAAAATTTCACCCTTCTAAAGAAGTTTTCTACGGTCAGACTTGCAAATGATATTCGTGCCTAATTCCAGGATATCCATTTGTAAGAAGGTGGCATATGAAGTAATTAAGAGCAAAAACTTGCGCTAAAGTTGATGAAAGCGCATGTGTGAAAAGATTTTTTGCGTGGATGTGTTTCTATTGGCCTGTTCCAGCACTTCATATTCCAAATTATATGCAGAACATATCTGAGAAAAAATGACAGTAATTAATGTACAAGTTTCTATACTAATCGTAAGTTTATATTGTCACCTTGCTCCTGCTCTCGTGAATTTTTTTGGAAGCTAATTAAAAATGAATTAGAAATTAAAATCTATTTTCAAGAAGTTTTGTTTTTGTGATTGTAGGCACGTTTTCCTAATCACTTTTCAAATCCATTTTTCCTCTGCAGAGTGCAACGAAAGTTTCACTCTTTTACTCTTATCAGAAGCTTGATTCTTCTAGGGTTCCAGCTTTATTTCCCTTAGCATTTTGCCGTTATATACATAATTGCTACTTTCAGTCATTAACAAACCATTTATACAATACGTACGCACAACCACTACCACCACGCCGACCCTGTTGAACTCTGCTGTTTGGTTAGCGTCTTCCGTCAGCATATAAAATATACGTAATGTTTGAATCGCATTAATTTTATCGTGGAGAGTTTTGTGTAGCCCTACCCCAGTGACTAATTTAAAATGGAAGGAGTACAAGTATGTACTAGAGATTCTAGAGAAAGCAAAAGAAAATTCTCATTTATCCTTCTCTCCTCTTTCCTTGGAACACACACGGTCCTTCACAAACCGTGTAAGACCCGAGGAGCCAATGCGCTTTATGTATACGGTCATTAATTTGTTGTGACGGGGTAATAGAAAGTCTGGAATTTTCCCTTGTTGTTGCTGATGATGATGATGATGGCCATCACAGCTTTGCTGACTTCAGTGTGTGTAGAAGGAGTGAGTAGGAATCCTTGTCTTCAAAGTATGTATATGCACGTTGGACCGGACTTGGAAGATAGAAAAAGTACGCTCAATGTACTTTCTTTGAGTCTTGGCTAGAGCAAAGGACAGTAATAATGCGTGTGGCTTTGCACTACTAACATTTCTCCATGAAAAAGGTTAGAGCAAATGGTCCGTGCTGAGACACTGCCCTTGGCATTTCAACGATCCTTTTTTCCAGTTGTGCATCTACTAAACATTGTCAGGGGAAGTTTATTTAATTGTGAGTGCTTGTATAGAAAGCGTACTTCCTAAAGACTTTTGGAGAAGGAAAAAGCACCACTATTCTACTACGTCTTACGAAATTGTTTATATTATGCTTAGGGACACAGCAAGATACATACTGCAGAGGAGTAACAAAATCGGATATAATTTTTTTGTGGTAGCTCAAGTTCAATTATAGCATGTGCAGCGAATAATGCTTGTTTTACGCTGCAATAATTAAATTCGGAGAAGTCATGAAGCAATAGCAGAGTGGACCCTCACTGTGAGTTACCACATATTTCTTAAGCACGTTGTGCATAAAAAGGTGATGTTTCTAATGTGAGCTTGTTGTGCCGAGTTGTATATAATTTGCGTTAGGATAGAAGCAAAATAATCTCGGGCATAAGTAAGAAATCAGAAATAACATGGTTGGAGCCCTTTTTATTAGCGTCTATCTATTCGTTTGTTTTGTTAGTTGCGAAAGTAATCTTGAGTAATGAAATGCATTCGAACTAATTAGTTCTCTACCTTGGGCGAAGTTTTGAGCTTCATCTTCGTAGTTGTCACGTTTTTGTGACATCCCTTAATGTTCCAATACACACATTTCTATTCACATTCCGAGAAGAAACGTTTGGTCTATTGCGAAAAAAGATGAAAGGGATAAACTTTTATTCCTTTTTGCTGCTTTTACTTCGTTTCGTGTAAATCAGGGTATAAATAGTAAAAATTCTCCTGAGTTATACTGTGTACCTCACCTCCTTGCCTATAGGTGTATATTTATTACGTACGTCCATCGGAAGTTAGCTTGCAGTTTTATTCAGCTTCTTCCACGTGAGCGTCAACAACAGCCACGGTTCTGTAGAACTCTCTCCCACTCTCTAACATAATCAGTTGGAAAAGTTTTTGCTGGGGAAGTTTTGAATTCCTTACATGCATCAGCATAGCAATGTACATACATACGCAGTTGCTCGCATATTACTCCAACCACGAAATACAGATGTCCAAACTTCTCGGAAGCTTTTTGATGTTAAGTTTTTGATCTCACAGTCAAGTTGATTAAATTAGGCTCTCAAAATGGTCAGCAAACAGGTTGAAACTCCCGTATTTTATTTGGTTTCGTACGATGTACTCGAATGCATGTGTCCTCTCTCTCGCTCGCTCTCTCTGCCTTTTCATAGTTGCAATAGCGAGCCACACACAAAAGCACACAGAGAAAAGAGTATTCCTGAGAGCCAGCAGCATAGCACAGCAATAGCAAATAATAAAGGAATAGAACTCGGTTCATCCAACGACGAGGCCCTCTTTAAATGTACTTTTCCTACACACTTCTTGGCAAAAACTTTTTTTTGTAATCAGGTAGAACTGGAGAAGGAATAAAGTTGTATGGCTGGGAAAGTTTTTGTCAATGCCTGTGTGAAGTGTATAGAAGTTTTTTTCTTTGTGAGTTTATCTCGTGTTGCAGAAGCAGCACAACAATGCCTACGTATTACAGTACCCAACTGGAGAAAATTTTAAAGGACTTTTTTCCAGTTTGGATGTTGAAATGAATGAATACAGAACGTATTGTATTCTCGTGTTTGCGACAAAGTTTTGTTGGTCGTTTTAACACATAAAAATTATGTGGCATGCGTACGTATAGTCCTCTGCTGCTTCTATTTGCTAACTCATTGACTTGTAATTATCATCAGAGGACCAGAGTTTATTTAAACATGCAGAGTTTGGGGAAAGCGTTGATTTTTTGAAAATTGTTGTTTTGTGTCCTGGAGTAAAGCTTCAAAATTTTCAGATGGTATAACCGTTGATCTTGATTTATTTTTTTACTTTCTTCGATGATAAAGTTTTTATCACTTCCAATTTTCTTCTAAGTGCTTCAAAGAGTTGTTTACCGTTTTGTGTAACATTTGCCTCATGATGATAATGAGACTTCGTAGTAATATCCATTTTTATAAAGTTTAATACTTCCCCTTCGAAGATTAACAGCAGATGTAGAAAGACAAATGTGAAAACTTGTACCTCATTTCTATATTGCTTGCTACAGCCCGATTTGTTTTAGGCTTGTCTTGCAAAATCTCTGTGTGTTGCTTTCCTGATTTAAAACTCTCGTTGTTCTCTCTCTCTCTCTCTAAGATATAAAGCATGCTGAGAGAATTTCGAAGAATATTACAACTCCGAAGGTTTAGCTAACTCGCTCTCATATTTCTCCCTTTCCTCGTCATCAGCATCAGCAGCGAAGTCATAGCTGCCACTTGCGAATGATGATGAATAGGATATTGTTAAAGTTGTGTACAGTTTTATGTTTAGAACGCTCATTATTGCATATTATGTTCTCAGTCTGAGTAGTTACTTTCCTCAGGTTTTTGTAAATATACGTTTGCATGCAGTGTACATATAAATACAATAGACTATACACACATAGCAGCTACATGCATTTCTAAATACCAACAACAACTAACTCTCGTTTTCCATGCATATGATTTTCAGTGGTTTGCTTATCCTTTTGCTTTTCTCTTTCATGGGTTATACGATACGCATAATTTGAATGGGTCTCCTCGGAACTAGAAATGTCTTTGAATTATTTAGTTGAAATCTCTCTTTCAAGTTCTGCTGGATCTTGTTCCTTTCTCTGTGTTTCTCGGTACAAAGGAGAAACCACGATCTGGAATTTCGCAATACCTTACCCAACTCCTTGGTTTGTATATGGAAAATGAATTCCTGTGTACATGCATGCATAACTTTTTTTACAATGGGAACATGTTCACATTCTCTGACTTTCGTGGATATGGTAAATTCCGTGGTATTTTCTTCATTCTTCCCAAGAACCGTATAATGATATGATATATCACTCTGTTTGCCGCTGTCAGGGTCTTTTTGTAAACTCATTTGTTTACCATGCTTTGCTGTGATTATGCAATTTGTTCATTGTTCCTGCGGAGGACCATGACAAATAACCATATCTCGAGCAGCATTCTGTCACACGATATTGCAAATTTATTCGCCAATGGAATAAATGTTGGTATATGTCACCATTCGCAAAAGTTTGCACTTCGTTGTTCATTTCAATATATGCGAAAGATATAGAAGAATGTAAATTACAGTGTCTGTAGTGGGAGGCAAAAATAGAGGGTTTTAGTCGTGCTGAGTTAGTTTTATCTATACGTATATAATTATTTCATAGATGAAGACATATGCGCCTAAGTCAGGAAAAGCCCCCGTTCGACAAATCCAGGCCAAAAAGTTATAAAAGTGATGTAAGCGTTGACTACCACCACTCGACATACGATGACGTCCGTACGTAAAAGATACGTTCATGAATATGCGAGACGTTTTATATCTTAACTGGGGTTGAATGAGGCTTTTAAAAGGATTCAGATTGGCCTACATTTTCTCACAGCTCCTTTTCAAAACCAACAGTGGTTTGGTGTGAGTATTATGAATGAGCTTTTGGAATATAGAGAGACGAGAAAGGCACAACCACGAAACGAATGCGTCAAGCAAGAGAGTCGGAGTCCTAGGATGGATGCACCGGTGCCACTGCTCCTTCCACCACTGCGACAACTGCATACATTATTCGCTTCTAGTGGGGCGATAGAGCACGGATTCCAAGGAAGTGTCAAGGCATGTTTGATATAACAACTTGATGAGCGTGATAATGAGAGCGATATCGTCTGAGCAAATATGCTCACGGCAGTAGTGTGCTCCCTGTGTCCCTGTACACATATACAACTTTATCTCGTACTAGACTCCCGCGACCAACTTTCTGTACGAGTATATGGGTAACTACACGTACTTGTTTAGGTTAGAGGCAATATTGAGCTCGAAATAACTATTGAGTACATGGAACATCATAATTTAATGTCCCCTATTTCCCTCATTTTCCTTGAGAAATGCGAGCGATCGTACATTCACACGCATCATAACAGTGGGTTATTCCCAGTAGGGAAATCTTGTCGGAGTAGGAGACTTTACATCCATCCGCCGAAGAAAGTCATGAAAATGGAGATGAAAGACGGGGACATGCCCGTGGAATGATGATGGTCTCTCTATAGTTGAAGTTGAACGATGGCACATAACATATGATGTTGATGATGATTATGACACGATGGTGTCATCACTTTTCTAAAGTGTTGTACCACACCAGTCATAATAATGCAAACGGGTTGTAGAAGATAGGAAGGAGTGTAGGAGCAAAGAAGCAGCAAGATGAAGAGAAGGAGAGAGAGAATGTGAGCTATGAAGCATCCTAGTAATCGATTCTCTGCTCTGCGTTCACTTTTACTTCCCTTCTTTTCCATTCACACGCGTGGTTTGTCATCGAAAGCGTAAGCTATCTCTTCTCAAAATGTCGTTTTTTACGTTACCGTTTTCCTTCGTTACGGTTTGTAGTTTAGATTCATATGTGCCATGACTGGTGGTAGTTTTTAAAGAAAATCTATCGTACGAAGAAATGTGGGCAACATATGAGAGAAACTTTGGGAAGACGGATAGATTGAGTGAGTGGTGTGCGCATACCATTACACTTTTTTATTACTCCCTCAAATGCTGCTCCTCTCCTACTCTCTCTCTCACACTCACCAACGGCTCTTTACTGTACTTATGTTCAATTCTACACAGTTGATTCGCTGGTGGTTGGTGTGTATATTTTGCGGAAAGTGGATGTTATTCAGTCACTGGTGTAAACTCACAACTCGTAAAATGGAAAAAACTCAACCTGGCTTTTAAGTGTGAACTTAAAGAGCTCGTGTATCTGCATACTTTATAAGAGTATGTATCACATTTACACCACCACATCTTTAACTATCCAAAAGATTCAACAAAAAGGTGCATGCATGAGAACGTTGGAGTTGGAGAAAATTTGTATAGTGATGTTGTCCCAGTTGACCGAGTATAAAAAACACAAGTAAAGAACGCGCAATCGGTCCGTTGAGATGAGGAGAAAAAGGAGATTAGATTTAAGTACTGTTTTTGCTCCACAAAATACCACTTACCTCGTACAATAAGACTCAGGCTATGTCTGCACATCTGCAAATAATACTATTACTTTGTAGTGGGGGCGGGGAAGATTGCTCAGCATCAACATATCGATTTTGAAATGAAAAATAAGATACAACTTCACAATTTTAATTTCATTACATTTTCGCTTTATCCGCCTCCACCCTCTGTCACCATATTTCAGAGTAGATGTGCATGACTCTTCTTGCTAATTCGATTGAAACAACTTTCTCCTTATAGTGGAAGTAGGGAATTTACTCGATAGATTGCAATGTACATAATATGTTATTTATATTTATTCACGCTTTATTTATATTTTATAACCGTAATTGAGATTTAGTACGTGTGTGAAGTGGGAGCATATCCCATTATTTTGTGATTTAGCAGAATGCATAATTGGATTTCACATATTTATATGTTGTTATTTATAAAGTTATGTAGTTCTGGAATGTTTAGTCTTCCTTCATTACACATTCAAACATTTTAAGCTTACAATGTGGTTTGCGTACAGACTTCAAAGATTTTTCATTGCCTTTGATTATACATTATCTAGCAAGAAGTAGCATGTTGCATTTATATGTATGTACTTAGCAGTCTCTATAAGAGTCTATGAACGAACTTACATAATATCAAACTTCAAAAGTTGCCGACAATTTTTTCAGGACCTATGTTAGAATGACAATGAAATATTAAAATCTACAGAAATTCCATTCTTCTATTCCTTGCTCCCACTTTGGAAAAAAGAAAGTTACCATTCCTCCATTCTTTTTGCCTGCCATTCAAGAAATAAATGTATGCATTCACGTTGTGTAGTTAATGGTACGTTTACCCCGCTCCAATGTACGTTTTATATGGAATGCTGGTGGGAAAGAAGTATTGTTATACGTGACTTATCACTTGACATCTGGCTTATATTTTTCCTTAAGGATTTTTATGCTGATTCGTCGATTTTTAAGCTTGAGGTCGACCCTGTTCGAATGTGTATAAGAGTCCCTACTTTAATACATTTTAGGAGAAGGGAACATAAAGAGAGCTCCGTTTGAGTACGCAGCAGCCCGCCATACAACTCTCAAGAGAAGATCAATTCATTGTGTTTTCTCTACCTCTTATACTCCATGCTTCATGGCTGCATTAATTATCATACTTGATGCTTTGCTTGCATAGATAAGTAGAACGTGAAACGTATTCCCCGACTGAAAAGTCTTTTTTTATGTAGTTGATTTCAACGCAGACTTTGCTTTCTATTCAACCATTCCATCTCATTCTGCCTCTTTTCATGCTTCCCTTTATTTTCAGCATAATAATAGATAGTGGATTTCGCTCATGTTGGGAGCGGAGGAGAGATAGATATAGGCAAAGCGGGAGAAAGCTAAAGTAGCGCGGTGCTCACTCCGTGTGGCGAATGCTTCTTACACCCATACCCATAGTACACCACCACCACCACCCTACCCTCCTTCGGCAATCTCTTTAAGATAAACGGTAAAAACGTGTTTGAATTTATGGGTAAAACTTTGTGCTTTCTATGGTAATTCCAGGCATTCCCGAGAGGATTGATTATGCACCCGGCTCTTCCAGGCAAGAGCTGTTTCCAGAGGCTTCTCTTGAACTTTGTGACATCCCTTGTGCAATCAACACGGTCGAGACGAAACTTCAACTTTCCACCAATCACATTGGCAAGGGTTGTGACCGGGACACCTATGGAGTTCACTCGCAGAGAAAACTGTGTGGTAAGATCCCAATGCATCTATACTTTCTCTATCATTTTCTTGTTTTCCGTTGTCATTATTACCGTACCACCACCACCGTCCTACGCTGAGGAACAGCAGCAGCAGCTACCACGCGACGCGACCATACCATGCATTGAAAGTCTATAGATACTTGTGCATACGAACGACGAATGCTCGCGTTTTTCGAGAGCAGGATAGTTTGGAGAGTTGAGTAGTCAAGTGCTGGCACTACACACTTGAAAGAACTTGAAGTTTTTGGAGTTTGAAAGCCAACAAGTCATATTATCGAGCTTGAACGGAAAACTCAACAAGAGCCCTTTTGCGTTGCCTCTCTCTTCTCCGCGTCGTATTCCCATCCCGTGTGTAGCTTGGAGCGGAGCGTACTTTCCCGAGCTCCATATTTTCCACGAGTTTTCCATTGATTGAGCTCTGTGAGAATTGATCAAACTCGAAGCTTTTACAGCGTAACACAGGAACTTTACCCTAATGATGGAAAATTCGAAGTAGAACGCAAGCTGCTGTTGTTGTTACACATGACCATCGTCGTCGTCGTCGTCGGCCGCGTGAAGTACTGAAGTCTAATGTACATACATGTATTGTGCTCAGCATTTCCTCATTAAAGGGAGTTTGGTACGAGGAGAAAAGTACGATGTTTGCATGCACGAATTTCCTGAAAGTTTGCACATTTGCGCGGAACGGCCACTGCTGCTACAACTCTTCAACTTATTCCGAAGACGATAAGGTGATTGCTCACAGAGCATTATTTAACTATGCCTGTCCGCACTACGACGAGGAATGAATGTCGTGAAAGCGCTGTGCCGTATATCCTTAAGTTTTCTTCGTTCCAAAATACAATAAATACACATCTCTGTGCGTCTTATTGCATTCTTTGGATTTTTCTTGGGTGATAGCACTTTTTTTATAGTTTTGTCGAAGCAGGGCTGTTGCTTCCAGGATGAAATGATGATGACAGCGAAAACGAATTTGGTGAGGACACACGCGCAAAAAAACAGGCCTGCGATAGCGCACATACACAACACACACACACGTACGAATTATACGTACATTTTAGCATTTCTACAAAAACATCCCATATCTTACCGTAACCGGTACAGCTCATTGTTATACCGTGAGGCTCGTATAACACTGATCTTTTCATCTTAAAATGGTTTCTCAAGACTTGGAGAGTGATGATTGGGTTATGCCCAGGCGAAGTATTCCTTGAGGATTAAACCACTTGTCCATGTAGAATAGAATCTCAGAGAGAAAGTCTTCATGTATGCACGGTGAATTGGAATGGATTAGAATTTGCATATCAAAAGGCAGGAAATTACATTAACCAGACTACAAAGGACTCATGTACATTACAGCCACACAATGGCATGAAATGTCTATACCATACGAGTGCGTTTGTACACTGCGGAGCATGGCCACAAATAGAAGCCTTGAGTGTGAAAATGCAAGTGACAAATTCTTAAGGACAGTATCCAAACTAATTTAATCGTTAGCGCAGAAAAATGAGTGTTGCCTTCAAAAGAATGGGGAAAGACATGTGGATATCGATTGTTAGATAAAATTATGGCATGGAATTAAAGTAAATATACTTGAATGGAGAGGGGATGACGGAGACGAAATGATGAAATTCGACGCGGAATGATAAACTCCAAAGGTATGGAATGTGCTAATGGTGTGAAGAGATGACATGGAAAGTAGCCTACACCTCCGAGATTCTGAAGAGAAACTTTTATTCTCCCAGAATTGTCATATTGTCATATATTATATTCTTTACAAGATTCATTTGATTTATTTTTATTTTGTTATATTTGTTTGTAGTTTACTGTGTAAACTATACAAAAGTGGGCACGAATGAAGCACAACTTACCATCATAAACCTTTGGATGGATATATTTGTATGGGGGGCAAATCTATTTCATGTATTTTGGAACGGGTTCTTATATTGATCTCACAAAATTTATTTTCATCTGGAGATAAGACACTGCTACAATTCACTTTTTATTATTTATTTCCGAGCACCCTATCAACTCTGAAAAGTTGGGAAGTTAATTCAATTTATAACAAATCTAATAGAATTCATAGTGCGCATTGACTTTTGCGCTGTGGCAGAATATCCCTGCCATAAAACATCTCGAATGGAGTTTACACTTTGTAGTTATAATAACAACGTCTAGGACTCTGGCCCCATTTGGTGAAGTGTGGTCCTGACAAAATGAGAAATTTTACAACATAACCCACTTAAGAGTTAAATTAGAGGGCATATTATTAGCACAAATGAAGTTAGTTTATGTGTTACTGTTCCATAAATTCTCGCCGATATCAATAATTTGTCCTTGATTTCTGCGCAAGAGCCCAGCAGATACGTACATCGTGCACTTTTACTTCTATGAGGCAATTTGGTTTGTTCTAATGCCTGAGCAGTAATTTTGTTAGCGTCATGAAGACTCAAGACCAAGACGAAGCATTGTGGCAACTCAAGAGAATAAAACTTCATTCTGCAACACATATTATGTATTTTCATTGCCTATAAGATGCGATCTGGTAAAGTTGATGGTACAACAAAGAGTTTTCCACATTCCCTCTTTCTGCGACAGAATAAATGACCTTGCTGCACGCTAGGCATATGCTGCTGACATGGCTCCATACATACATACATACAATGCTGCTATGGACTGTCACTTCGCTCGCTCTCTCTCTCAGAACGAGGCTTACTCTCTTTCTAGTTTGCGCCGTACAAAAAACCCTCTGTACTCTACCAGGTTCTGGAGTGAACGTAGGAGAAAAATAAGCATTTTATGGCTCTATCTGATTTACTTTTATTACAATGAACCTGCTTTTGATTACATGGAAATTTCATTTATTTCTAAAACGTTGTGTGGCATGTGGCCCGGAGAAAGGAGTGGAAACGGAAACGGAGAAAAGCAAGTAGACTCATTAGTGCAATCCAACTCCACAGCATCCATGCTACCAAAATGCCACTACATTATACGATTCTAACGAATGCACGTCGTGAAATGCTGCTGACTATATGTATGTTCCCATCAGCGAAGAGAAAGTTAGGCACGTTTTGTCTTTTAAGTTAATTTTTAACAATGTGGCGAGAGATAAAACGAAACGAATGTGATGTTGATGCTTGGCCTTGCAATATGATCGAGATGGATGAGGAGGCAAAGTGTTTACTACTACGAAGGAATGTTTACTGCCAAATTGCTGAGCAGTAGTTTCTCGATGAACTGTATTTGTACAGTCCAGTCGCAAGTTACACTTCTTTAACTTGTATATTATATGTATGTGTTAATGAGGTATTGTTAGTTACGACGTATAATAAATATGTAATGTTCTTGACGTTCTTAATAATTAAAGAATCATCATAGTCTCATCATATCCTTTGATTTGAATTCGTAGGTGCAAGCACTGAGAGCATTGACTTGCTCCCAACTCCTGGCTTGGGAACGGAATGGACCAAATCTCTACCCACAGACGAAGGACATGAGAGTGACCCAATGTTTGAATTCGATGGATCAAGTACCGCAGTTATAGTTCCAGATGGTTTGGTTTCTCACAATCCAGGCGAAAATTTCACCATTGCTACGTGGATGAAGCATGCCGCACACCCAGAGCTCGACCGGCATACTAAGGAACATATCGTCTGCAATGCCGATGATCACAGTAAGTCACGACACGATTTCTGCATTTCTTTATACGCATACAAGGAAAAGGGATGCCTTTCGGTTTCGATGCCGCCAGATATCAACTATTGCCCGACATCGACTTTTATATGTTAGGAACTTTGTAGTTCCATAGCATAATAACATCAAAATAGTTGATTGTAAAGAATAGCCACGAGCACCCTTTGTGTATATACACCTTCATCCATATATTCCTCAATTCTCAGAGCAACTGAAATGGAGGAAAGTGAGCAGCCTAGCAAAATTAAACAATGCTTATTCTTTTCTAACAAACAGCACAGGTGGAAGTAAATATATTCCTTTCTACCTGTTCTTCGAACGCCATCCGAAATGAACCGTGTAGAATTGACTATGAAAGTCGCTTGCCATTATATCATGTACATAACTCTCAGTGCACGGAAGCTTCAATTCAATTTCCATAGTTTAGAATAGTGGTACAAACTGGAGAATATATTTGCGCCCTCTGCTCTATGGGCACTAACTTTGTAAGAAAAAATTCTTCAAATGTACTGAAACGTTAGAGGGAAAAGGTAAATCGTCCGCTCAGTCAGGCAGACATGACAGATGCAGGCAATACCACGAAACCGTGGAATTGTCTATTATACTCAACTTCTGAATACATTACGGGGTTGCTGCTGCCGCTTTCTTTACTGCAGTATATATATATATAGCTTCTTCGCTGCTTACCAACTAAATATCTTATGCCTTGTTGAAACAGCAAAAGGAAATGAGATTTCATGCGAATGTTTTCCTCTTTGCACGCCGTAAAAAATGAGAATGGAGAAATGGGCTGCATCTTGTTAGGTAGATAACTGCTGTTCCTAGTGAAAACTGGGGAAAAATATGGAGTAGATTAGAAAAGAACTGGAGAAGCCCCTAAAGATCAAGAATGCCGTTCATATTTTTGTGGAACCGCTGAACTGAGACTCGGGATGTGGAGGTTCAAGTGAGCGAGAGAGAGTTGGTTTATGCTCACGTAACCCAAAGAGAAATATGAGACCTTTTATGTGGTCAAAATATCTCTCCGAGTTTCCTTTGCACAGCCTTGTCAGTTTCCTAATGTGCTTTCAAAAGATCGAGATAGAGAAATGGCAGTACAGTCACCTCCGGTAAACAGGCTGTATTGGAACATTAAGGTTTATTTTAGTAGTTGAGACATGCATTAAACGTGCACATATATGTGTGAGCGTTACATGCTTTTAAACCATAAGAAGCTTTATTGAGAAAAAAGCTTAGGTTACCACCACTTGTCATAAACTTCATGGAATCATCAGACAGCTAGACAGACAGGTAGAATCAGTGTAAAGCGTTAAGTGCTTCTCGGCTTTGGGTATTACTTTTTTCAGAAGATGAGTGGGATAGAGAAATCACACGTGGGAGGGAATAGTGCGCAAAATTTTATGTTAAGATTCAACCAACGCAGTCTAAAATGACACAATATGGAATAATATTTTAAAAGGGAAACTAAAGATTTTGTTTCGGACCAATTCGATGTAGGGCAGTAAAAAGCACGCTTCAAGCTGTCAGGATCAGTTTCCACTTTCACCGATAAAAACATGACAACACTGGGAAGCAAATAAACCAAGTGTATTGTACGCGTGTAAAATGTCTGAGCTGCGCTAATTATGGATGGCAAACAGATTAAATGGAATGCAAAGCACGGAAAGCTTGACAAGGCGAATTATTGGAATACTGATAAGATAACAGAAATCAGCTCGACTTTTACTCACAAAAATATTTGCAATACAACTCCGTAGCGTCAGTATGGCATCACTGCGACTAGTTTTTTATCAAATAATATAGGTAGATGTGCATTGTACTAATGTGCATTATGTGATGTTCCGTTCAGCGTTGTGCAATTGTACAGGAAACTATGCAAAGGAAATTTACTCGAACATATTGAGCTCTGAGACAGACACATCTTCAAACTTCTCGAATAGCTTGTTTCGCTGGCGAAAGAACGATCAATTTAACAGGGTTTGATTGCCTCCGGCTATTTTCTGATGCATGCAGATACGCTTTGTGTTTTCTTGTTTATTTTATCCACAATGGAGACGATGTGTGCGTACTACGTACATGCATTTAGGTTCTCCACAAGGCTACATTTGTGTAAGCTCCCTTGACTTTCTCCGCATTTGGCCAATTTTATGGCATGAGAAACAATGTTTTGCGGCCAATAACTACAAAGGCGGTTGTGCACATACATATAGCCGATGCTTAGGTATTGTATAGATGTGTAATATACCTGTAGCATATACGTAGCGTTCTACGTACTTATGGAAAGAAATAATGTGAATATTTTTTTGTCCTTTTCCTCCCACAGAAATGAATCGACATCATTTTGCTCTCTTTGTGAGAAACTGCCGACTGATTCTCCTTCTCCGCCGTGAACACTCGGAGGGAGACCTGAATACTTTCCGACCAGCAGAATGGAGATGGAAGATCCCTCAGGTAATGAAGGCTCATTTCCCTAGCTCTTTTATTCATTTTAACAATTGATGCTGCAATGGAGGCCGAAGGAAAATGCTTACCTCAAGAAAAATGGAGGAAATGAAAACATGGACAGAAATATTGAATTATGAGGATGAAAATTTCCCTTTGCTCTCGCTTTGTGAAAGCGCACACATTCTAGAAATTCTACGTTCCTATCTTTCAAACATTTTCTATGGTGTCGCACTACTACTACTGATGGTCTTCATTTCAAGCACAGAACGAATACCACATTATGCGCTATTATAGTAGCGTTGTCACATAAGTTTTATACTGCATTTGCTCTTGCTCTTCCTCTCCTCGTGTCTAGCTTCGAGGTTCAGCAGCGAAGGTCGCTATTATTAGGAAAATAATTTATGAATTTCAAGACACTTCAAAGAAGTGAAAGCTAGTGAATTTCTCCGGACTTGAGACTTGGTCTAGTTGCAATATACCACTACCACACCAAAAGCATAATCTTTACTACATCTATATACCTACCTATATCGACTCACGTTCAATTTATTACGTTTCCAAATTTCAGTGGTATGGTAAAGTAGCGCTACCTTTGTTGCATGATGATTTGTATATTAACGGAGTGAAATAAGCTCAAGTCTTAGAATGCCTGCAAGCATTTTGAAATTGTACCGCTTTCATCAACTCATCTTTAAAGGTCATCAAACACTAATGATAGATAGGTACGTATACATATTGTCCATCTGGATCTCATCAGAATAAAGTTAAGCACGATGCTGTCAAATAGTGGCATACTATGCGGTTTTGAATCGCAAATCACAAGCTGTGATTATAATCATAGTTTATAATAGTAGTGTGCACAAGAACAACTTCGCAATGTCAACTTGCGGGATTTTGGTAAGGACACTACCGCAAGCTCCATGTTTTCAGCAGCTATGCTTTACCGCTCTCGTTGCAAATATGAATTCCTCGAAGTAGATCTTTTCCTGTCATTTCCAGGAGAAAAGACGAAGGAAATTGTGGTTGATGGAATCGGAAAGCGTTTGTCTCTCAGGAGGATGTACTCCACTGATTACACACGTATGAACATGAATGACGCTACCAAGTGCACTTTGAGCGTTGTTTTTCCTCAGGAAAATATTGTTCGTGTGGGCCATATCAGTCTTGTCTGAAAGTGAAAGTTATTTCCAACCATTTCATGAATACAATTGTGCGATCCCAGTCCCT
>JAQFZW010000050.1:0-144365 GCA_034687055.1 Heteromurus nitidus | reverse complement strand
ATTCGCAACATTTCAAAGTGTATGTTCACACTAGTTTCGTTGCAATTGGCGAGTAGCTACGAAATAATGTCCATTGTGAGTTGCTAATGCTTGCAGAAAAATCTATTGGATTCGCAAGTTTATATCTTTTGCGTTCCGTTACATTTCATTTGTACACAAAAAACTAGGAATTTTTGTATGCTTCAAACATCTTCCGACATTATGCATTATGTATATTTGTAGAAAAACTCGTCGAAAGGACTCTTCTCAAAAAAATTGAAGTGTTTAAATATCCCCATGCACAAAAGCTGAAAGATGTGTTTTCAGAAGATAGAATAAAGAGAACAATGTTGAGTTCGAGAGAGAAATTTCTTATCTTTGAAAAGAAGCGTCTTTTCTTGAATCTCACTTGAATGAATGGCTGTTGAAGCATGTGTGTTGAGTGGTGAGTATGCAAGGTTATATGTACTGTGTGCCTACGAGAAATATATTCAATGTAGAAATGGGAATACGCATAATAGCATCTCCCCATTGTATCAAATGTACGAGAGAGGAAAAAACAAACTTGGAAACTTTTCGCAGAAGAAGAAAGGAAGTCAGTGATTTTTCCCTGTTTTGAAATTCATGCTGTCATGCTCCCTTGAAGACCCAGATGTCCTCCGTAGATACATTTACTCAGGACTTAATAAGTAAATCCGTGTGTATCACATCACGTGTGTATGTGTATTTATATAAATATGTCTGAAAGAACACAAGTGTTTCGTACAGTCGATATACGTATGTGTACCATGATGATTGTATTCCTTTTTTCCTAACTTGAATTTTCTTTGGACAACTACGTAAAAACGTGCGTGATATTTTCCCCTCTGCCTACTACTTTCCCTTTTTTCACAGATATGACAAAACCTGGTCTCAAAATTAAATGTCCGGGTATCATCATCTCTGCGCGTCGATTTCCTATGCATTCCTAGCCTAGCACATTGCGTTATATTTTTTGGAAAGAAAACGCAAAAATGCTCTTTTTCCAGAGAATATATGTATGTATTTCCCCAAAGTAATCCATGGCTTTACTTTTCCCTCACTCCTCTAGTCTTTCACTCAAGTGAAATAGTCCGTAGGAGAAGAAGAGAGAGAGAATAAAAGAAACAACTAGTTGTGAATCCCGTCTACTTTCCCTCCAGCTCATTGCTGATACTTTCCTTCGCAGTGGGAAGTTAAGTCTGTTTTATGCAAAATGTGTAGTAAGGATTTAGGAAAATACAAGAAAAATCGGATCTCTTTTTCGACTCTCGCACAAAAATCTCTCTCCCTCTCTCTCTTGTATTGTCATGTTGGGAGAGACCAACACACAAAAAATATATTCAGCAGAGTCTTTTGAATTTCTCCCAGAATTTCCATATTCCATTAGAAAGTTAAGTACGCAAGTATAAATCGGTAGCATATATATATTCTGTAGCACTATTCACGTATTTTAATGACATGAGACACCTTTTGCGTTTTTAGTTGAAAGCAGCTTTTATAAAAGCGTTTTTATTAATATCAAGAACATGAGCAAAAATGTAAGGAGACATAACGTACGGTAAGGGTAGAGTTCTTCCCTACTTTTCCAATACCCCTGTGATGATCCGATCTCTAAAACAGGGAAACAACAAGAAAAAATTGTCTATTTTAAGAAACTCTCATAATCATGATGAACACTATAATTGTCAATTTTGTGTACTTTTTATACCTATCCAAATAAAATAATTTGAATCTGGCACGAAAACACTATTTGACAATAGACAAGAAAAAACACTTGTTTCATATAAGTAAAAATATAAACGCATGCACACAATAAATGTATGATCAAAGCATGTAAAAAATTATTATGCATTCTGTGCTCATGTTACGGGGCAATAAGGATAAAACAATAATAAAAAATATGACTCGTCATATCAATCAATTTCACCTGCAGCATTTTCCTTTGAACTATAAAGAACATATATACCGTCATCAAGTTGGAGTGAGTGATCTTTTGTAGTAAAATCCTCACCTAATATTATAATCTTTATTTTCTCAGAGAACAAATTGCCCATTCTCCCATTAACACGTAATATGCAGTCATTTTTTTATCCTCTTTACATTCATTGGGACGAGCTGAAATCTTTAATTCGACGAGTGAAATTGGTACTTATCATGTTTTTTTTCAGGAGTTTCATGTACAAAGAACATAACTATAACTATGCACATTTTCCTACTAAAACTTGTGGTGGCATGCACATCCCTAATTTGGTTTGTGTATAAAATGCACATTGAGAGAGTCTGGAGGTAAAGTATGGTATCTGGTATGGTAATGTAATGTGTAGCATTCACAATCAGTATCAAGAAGGAAAATAACAAGGTAAGCAATAACAATAATAATAATCATTATGTTTGTTGGCAACAGCGGTTTTGATGGCTCATTTCGTGTTAGTGTTGTCATTGAGGAAGACTATGCAACTCCACTACTCTTCTTACAAACGCTAAGCAGACTTGGTGGCTTTCCTTTTTCACATATTCTGTGATGCTCACAAGGAAAAAAATTGTATGCATTTTGAGTTGCAGTATAAATGCTTCGTATAAAAGTGACTCTTCCGTGTCTGCTTCTACCAGAAAGAAACATTCAATTGCGAGAAAAAGTTTTTTTTTGTAGAAGTGCACATTTCTTCTACAAAAAAAGTTAACATCTTCATTCACTAGTATTCCTTAAGGTGGTGTTATTATCCCACTTTGCACTTCAAGGGAAGGTTGCAACTGCAGAAAGTTAGACCATTTTTGAGAAATGTCTCATTTCTCTCTCCTTTCATCACGCAGCACTTTTTTCACTTGACATATGTGCATATATCCCGGTGCATTATATAGGAGCTCAGTGGATTCATAAAGTATGAGTAATACAGAGAGAGAGACGGATTTAATGGGGAATTTTACATTCACTTAAGACAAAGTTTTAGTGCCCATTTTCCCATTGCAGCTAATGCTTGTTGGCAGTGACAGCTATATATTTTTGTGTATTTGGAGATAAAGGAAGAATATATACACACACTTTGAAAATGGGCTCTTCTTCACTTCTCAACCAAACTGTCGGAGTGGTTGTAAGCTTGGTAATTTATTGCACAATTAAGACCACATCGTGCCATTACGAATCCAATCCACGAAAAGTATATATGATGTGCTCACACGTTTTGTATATTGATTCTTGGTTCTCACTTTTTCTGCTAGTTTTTTTGCAGATCTTACTTTTAGAGTGAAGTAAATCAGAGAAATCAGACTAGAAAGGAAGGGAAACGGTAAATTTTTAGTCTCAATTCGTTCATAAAACAATACAAAGTTGCTTGTGGAGTGGAGTATATATTTGCTGCTGCTATTATTATTGGCGCTTCAACTGACTCCTACTGATTTACACGCTCTCACTTGCGAACAACAATTTGACTAGGATTGAATGAATGTAAAAAGTATCTTATGTCTAGCATAATTTTTTATCCGTCAGCTTTCATTGGTTTAAGAGAGAATGCATTTTGTTACAATCACATGGTAAACATATACTCCTCTTGTGTTATTTGTCTAGTTTTATGAATTGTAAGAATTTTTCAAGTTTTTTTCAATTGACTTCGCTTCTTTGGGATGAGCAAAAGTGGAAATGCAAAATTTGAATTGTTAGTGCTTTTTGATGGGTTGTACAGTTGTACTTGTACCCCAATGCAGATGCACTTTTTATGATGCTCACCAAAAATCTTTTTTGGAGTTGTGTATTCAATTTGCTTAACAAAGTTGTGAATATCATTTTAATTAAGAGTGCATCATGTTTAACATTTTAGCGCGATGTAGTTTGAAGAAATATTTTAACAGGGAAGCAAATCTGCTGTGGAAGATCTAAAGGATGATGTGGAAATGACATATTTTCATGACGCGTTTTTAGTCTTATCAAGTAAGGACTGGAAACGACTTGCTAATGCGTAATCTTCCATGTTTTTCCACGCCTTTTCCGTTTCGCGGCGAAGATAATGAGATAACAGGATCGGCGACCTTATTTCCATTCATTTAAGCCTTTTTCATCTGTGTTTCAAGAGTGTCTAATTTTATTCTCTTTAAAGCATGCCGACAAGAAGATGAGCATATCAAATTCAGGATGTTCTCTTGATGTTGTTGCGGCACAACTGAGGTATTCAGTCGTGGAATGTGAATGATGTACCATACATTGGGAAGCAGTAGCTGTAATATAATCTTGCATTCATAATGCAGCCACTGTCATAACCATAATACAGTAACTGATGTTCAGGAGAGTTGTATTTGCCAAAGCTCATACTCGGAGTTGCTTTGAATTTAGCTATGAGGAGATGAAAAGTAATTTTAGGTACGTACAATAAGAGATGTGCATATCAACTAATTGTGCGCAAATGACATTCAATAAGCAATTTAAGTTAGTGATTACAACGTAATCTTTGACCTTGTACGTCTTCTTCATAATCGCCTCGGAACATTAGTATAGCTTTTCAGATCTTGAAAATCGGCATCGTGTGACAATAAGTCGTTTGTAAACTTCCGAAAAAGAATGTATGCATCAGTTGAAAATCAGCGATATTTAACTGCCACTTTATAAATTATTACAATATGATTGTGTATACATGCCAGGACAGATATCTCAGATTTGAAAAATGTACATTAATTATTATGGTGGCCTTTAATATCCCTAGACTTCTAGTATACAGTTCTTGCAGCATTAAGCTGATCATCTATTCCAATATTACAAGAATGCGTTACTGTCCTAAATTAAATAAGTAACAACTTATTACAAATATAAATAAAATGCTAATGTTGGTGACAATGGTGTGATAAATAAAAATACAAAAATATGTAGAACGTTTTAAACTATAAAAACGTTTTATAGAATCGTAACAAGCTTCCCTAATCCGTAGCTAGTCTCAATTTCAAAGCCTCATTCTCAAACTGTAACTATTTCTTTAACAGCTAAAATGTTGGAATGTAATTGTCACTCATCCTATATCCTGCTTTGAAGTAGGTGCATGTATACTCTTAATTGAGCTATATATTCATCACCTCCTTCGCTCCTCCTTCAAAAATTACAGCCGAAGCTGATGCATGTATGACTAGAACCTAGAACAATGGGTGCACAGGAATGCACACAAAAAAGAAAACCGGAAAACGGCATTTATTTCCTTTCTTTCACAACTGCTTCTGTTTCTCCTTCTCCCCACTAAAATGTTTTTCCCTTCTTAATGACGAATTCAACTTTTTTCTGCAACGCAGACTTTTCCTCTTGGAGTTGGAGCAAGAAAGAATTTAATCTTGTTTTGCAAGTTTTCGAGAACAGGACAAAAAACGAACCGGTGACTTAAATGAAAGAGAACAAGGGAACTTGTAAAATGTTTTTATTGAGAAAAAGCTAGAACATGTTCAAGCTTGTGAGTACAAACAGATAAGCGAATAAGTTAATAATTGCATATGCATACTTTTTAAAAGCTTCTTGGGTGTAACTGTAAGTTAATATACGCGTCTTCTTTTCAATTACAATATGACTTGTACTTTTAGGTTGGTTAATAATTAGCCGTCCATTGTTACATTCCTTTCACTTCCCTAGTTGAAATTTTCTTCTGTCTCCAAATTTTTATCAATTTTTCTATCAAATATCAAGGCATTGTTGAAATAGTAATTGTCCCAAATAAACCGTAGTTTTTGTTCAAAATAAATAATCAAATTTAATCAGGATGTTTTGTAGTGACTAATTCCACATATTCCACAAATTTCGTTGTTTGCCCATGATTTTCCCTCTACACGATGACTTCTGAAATGACTTCTTATTTTGATGATTAATGATTAATTACTTCTTTTAATTACGTTACCGAAGAATTTAACGGAAAATATGAATAGCAAAAAATATGTGGTGATGACGCTCCGTGCAACCTACTTACTCTATACGTCGCCTGCAATACTAAACTGCACGCTCGTGCTCATACCATATTACATTGTATTGACCAGTTCCTCGTCTGAGAAGAACATGATTTGCTTACCAATGACCCTCTTATAGTCGCATTACAAGTGGAGGTGGTCAAATCACATAGTCCCGTCTGCCTATTAGTCTGTTTGTAGTCGTTCTTGAAGAACTGCAAACAATTTTTTCCGTCAATGGCTATAGTCATAGTCTATGGCTGCACAGTTAGGTGCTTCTCATGAATAAAGTATATAGGGAATGAAGCGAATGCCATATTCTCGATATGGAGTACTCGTTACCAGAGCGTAGACACAACCACCTCCTCAGTCACCACGCCAGTCACCAACCGAACCATACTCGAAGGTTTCATAATTCAAATTACATTTTGACAGGGATCACGAGTCATCACAGCAAGGGTTGAAAATATAATATACGACTTTTGGTATAGAGAAGAGTGTGCATATACAAAATCCCTGTGTTCAAGCTTGCTTCCTTTCTTAGCGAACGAACCAACGACAACGAACGAAACCCCTTTTGAGAAAAAAATGTGTGCATTTTGTTGGATTTTTTGTGGGCACTGCCACAACTACTTATTACAATATATATTTTCAATACAAAATATGTATTTTGCCGTTATTGCCACCACACACTCATGCTCGAAAAATCTTCTGAATGCGAGTATTTTCTTCTTCTCATCCCTCTGAACCAGCAAATAAGGCAACCACTTGATGTCAAAGACATGAACTCATCTTTTCCATAAGTGGAATAACATCATGTGTGTGTGAGAGACAGAGATGTGTGTAATAATATCATGGGAAAGGGTTGACATTCAAATTTTTTCTTTGAAAATTGTTCAAATAAATTCCCCAGCAGAAGAAGTCTGCTTATTCCCATTGCTCCAGTTGGTGCCTGTCTAAAACCACGTAATGCCACTTTCCCCTCTCGCGTACGAGTTTTGCGGAGAGGAAAAAAAATTCTTGCTCTGAGGCAAAGGGTTGACACAAGTAACTTATGATTACACAAAAATATATATATTTATGCAAGTCTAAGACTTTTTGGGTTGTACTTTGGGGGTTGTTGGTTGAAGCTTTGAAACTTACGTTCCTCTCTCTCACTTCAGTTTTTTCGGTTCCACACATGCAAATCAAGCTGTGCATCCTTTCTTTTTCAGAATTCGTAATGAATGAGAGAGAGAGAGATCCATCCATCCATCGTGCTCATTCACCCCGCTCTCTTGTAAATGCATTATATTTTTTCTTTCTCTTTCTGCTCTCTTCTACTCTTGTGTATTTGTTTAAATCGAGAATGGGAAATGAGGTGAGAAATTTCCAATGCTCTAAATACATATAAATCTAAAAAGAAGCGGTTTCTTCTCTTCCCCGACTTCATTTTCCCCTGTCCGCGCGCTCTCCGTTGTAAATATTTACTTAGGTAATAATACAAAGCAGCAGCGGGAGTCCGGAAAGGTGAAAGGCTTTGGGAAACGTGAATCTTTTAAAATGTATAATGTGCCCGTCCAATACGTCTTTGTGGCCACGAAAAGAAAGGAGTAAAATACTTGAGAATAAAAAATCACCCGTGCTACATCACGACTATATATGTATGCACACCTCTCTCCACTAAATTGTACTCGTATGGTAATAGATTTCCTTAGTCAAGTCAGCCCTGAACACTGTTCTCGAGAAGATGAGATGCAAAGAAGACAAAAAAGCTACTGACTGACTGCAAACAATTTTTTAGCCATGTTATGTTTAAAAGTGTATCAGCTTGTTTATGTACTTAGGATTCTCCAGCCCATTTGTCTTTGTCGGTGTGTCCTCCTCTCTCTCTCTTGAAAGAGGAAATGGAAAAAACGGATGGAGATGGGCGAATTCCCGTAACCAGTCAAAGAGAACGGTTCGGTAGTCGCGGAAGAGAAGAGAGTTTAGTTAGATTACAATTGCAAAAGGTTGGAGTTGAGTTGTGCGTGCATACATAAATACTTGCTTTTGCTTAGGGAAAAAAGTCAAGTTCGTTCCTAACTCCAACTCTTTTTCCTCGTTAGTTTTTTTCCGTCTCCCTACGTGGATTTCGGTGGCCGATCTATCTTCTCTACTGATGCATAATAGATGAGATGATTCCATGTACAGAGGAGGAAGTAGTACGTTTTTTCAGTCCCTGAGCAGAACGCCGATGGTTCTGATATCGAGTCAAAAAATGTCTCTGTCTGTATCAAATGGAAGAGAGAGAGCTTGAAGAAGATATGTGAGAGTGCAACATTGACTAACTAGCATTTTTATCTCTCTCAATGAAACTATCCTGTAGTCCTCCTAATAATATTGAATTTAAAAAAGTTCATCTTTGAAATATAAGAAAAAGCAAACCCTATGCAACTATTTATCGTGAACCGGTGAACCAAACCAAAAAATATATATTTGATAAAAAAGACCCCTGTCTGACGTTTTTGGACTGATTGACAGTTACAACGGAGGCAAAAGCAGAGAGAGAGGTGTCACAGCTGCAGCCTGCAGCATATATATCCTACTTTCTTGGTATTAATCCACTTCAAAGTCTAGGGTCGAAGTAAGCACCCACAGCTCATAACTTCTCAAATGCCAAAACGAACTGAAGACGCTACTAGTTTAACCCCGCATTTGATTATAATTCTAGGAAAATGTAAATATAAAAGTGCATAAAATATATACTCGAATACCCCATGGATTTGTCCTTTCAGATGCGATAAATGATAAATACTAGCACTAGCATATTCACTTAACAATGATCAAGACTGCACACACACACAAATACATTCTGACCATTCGTGTATACCTGGTACCTTTTCTGAACGCTTTTATTCCTGCAATCATCCTACACAAGAAAAAACTGCAGGAGGACAAATGTTTCTTAACCCTATGGTATAGAGTGTGTGTCATGCAATTTGCATATTGGACAGCACGTCCCAAAATGTCATTTCGCTGCTCCTTGTCGGCTCCTGCTTTCAAGATTTATTTGGAAAAGGGTTGAAAAGTTGAAAATTGTTTAAGAAAAACATGGGTTTCTGTCGTAGAGTTGACCAACCATGACAAGGGAACAAGTCAAAGAAGTGATAACCAAAGGTTGATAATATGAGAGTAGGAGTTTCCTTGATGCAATTGAAATGGGTTGGATTTGGATGAAGAAAAAATTAAGGTGAGGCGAAATAAAATATCTCTCTACGGTACTTTTAAGGAAGACTTGATGCCCCAGCTGAAAAGGCAACACACGCTTGACTTTTCTACATTTCTGGAAATATTTTGTGATAGAGAAAAAGGAGAGAGAGAGAGAGAATGAAGAAAACATCTGATATGACATGTTGAGCGTTATGATATTAAATACGATTAGGCGAGGTGAGATATATGTTTGTGTGTGGTACGAATTTTGTGTGATCTCTTTAGCCATATCTCCTCACATAGTTGAATTTCATATGAGACCTCATGCTGAGCATTACAGGTTCGACTAAATTCAGAGAGATTAGCATATCGGCTTCTCTCGTGTAAAAAAGGTGAATAGTGTCTCTCGCGCAGAGTGTGCAACAGATATGGATCGCTGTGATATCACAAAAGAGAACGGGGAATATAAAAAAATATGATGAAATGTAGAAAAATTTGTAGTTGACACGTCATATGTACTCTTTGAAGCATACTGAGCCAAGTAGGAGATTGAGCGTTCCTCTTTCATTTCTTTAGTCATGCTTCATATTTTTTCTCTCTCTCTCTCTCTACGGCAGACATTATCATGCTCGTTGTTAAAAATATGATATGACAAGGCTCTAATTTGTCCTTTATAATCTCGTAGAATATCAGCTCTATTCGAGTTTTGTCAAATAATGCGTGAATCTTCACACGTTATACTTCATAACAAGTTCCCATTAAATAATAACAAAAAGGGAAGAAGAAAATGATTCTCCAGTGCAGAAAAAGACTGGTGTTTTAGCTGGATGAAGTTGCATACGTTTTGTACTTTAATTTAACAAGATAAATCAGAGCGCAAAAGGATTAATAATATGCCTTCTTTCATCAAACCACTTTTTCTACTTTTTTTTACTCAACTCAACAATCATTTTCATCTTTTTAGCCAGCCCCTCTAATTGCTACCTTGTTAAGCTCTTTTGGAAAACTAAAAGGATATCTCGACAACACTATGCACTTTTTTGTAGTAATTACGTCAACGACAACATCGGTGGTGAGACTGCTGATTTTGAACAACTGATTCCAATGACTTTCATGAATCATCTTATTGTTTAATAAGGAAAAAAACGAAAAGAATCATCCTCCATTTTTTTGCTTCAAGAATTTTTTTTCCTGTTCATCCCTCGCGAGAAAGTCAACGTGTTAAAGGAGTACGCGCATAACGTGGTTCATGAAATGAGAACTTTGTGTAATGCAATTACACGAGCTTCAGAATCTGATTATTGTGTGAGTGGGTCTGCGTGTGATACAACATGTATTGCTCACATTTATATCTAAAATATATATATTTTCCCTCCCATTTCAAAGAGGCTATTTGCATGCAATGCATTAAAAAGTTACGTGTTGCATTGAAGTTGGAGAGGAAAAAAATTGGAGTTAAGGGAAAATCCGCATAGTATCATGCTTGATGCATGCAACAAAAAAAGCAGAAACCCATGACGGTGGTGTGTGTGTGTGTGTGGTGGAGGAAAACATGATTTTGGCTTCCCATAGGGATTCTGGAGTGGTGGAACAGCAGGGTGCATCTGGTCACCCATGATGTTTATTAACTCAAGTTTTATTTAAGCCCACTAACCATTAAGTCAACAAAAAATGGAGGTTTAAAAAATCCCTTTTCTTCCCTTCTTCAAAATGGAAAAAATGGAAATGCGCGAACAGTGCAAGAAAGATGATCTGGTGGATGGAGGTGAGGAGGTGACGACGATGTTAATAACGAGTGCAATAGTATACCTCGCCCGCTAGCCAAAAAAATCATCAATTTTATAGCCAATAGCATTCGAGGATTCCTTCTCTCTCGTGCAGTTGTAGTTTAGTTGGTCTGTTATGTTTGTTTGAATTTATTTTTTTCCGAAGTAATTATTTTCAAACAAACATATGTGAACATGTTGTAAATACTTTGGGAATATTTTGTACAACCAATGTTTTGTAGACTTTTTTAAAACGAATTTCTATATATGCTGCATAATTGTAATATATTTTCGCAGATTTACAATTTCAAGTTTCGTTGTGCTCATTGCTTCCGAAAGCCATGAATTTTTCGTACTGAAAACAACTATAATATGCTTTCATACTTAAATTGCATATTTTTGAAGAAAAAAAGTCTTACCGAACATTGTAAAATTGGCAACTGACTCTTTAATTCTGGTTGCTCATGCATAAGACAAAGTCAAGGCTGGTCAAACTTCTACAATGCTTTTTTTACTGTCGATAATTTTTTTCGTCTGAAACACGATACCCTCAAAGCAAAGGGGCATCATTCTTTCTCAGCAACGAAAAGGTGTGAACTTGCCGTAAGCGCTGGAGTTGTTAACACAAGATAAACTCTTCCGGTTTTCGGGTACTTTTTTTAACGGAGCCAAAAAAACGCTTATCAGTTTGTGCTCATCAAAAAAGTGAATTCATTGAGGCTTGGGTGCAAACGGAAATGCGAGTTGGTTTATTAATTTATGACAAGAAGTAGGTAAATGTTTTTTATCCACAACGTGTGAACCTATACGAAGGAAACAGACTTCAAAAATTTCAAATCGTATCACTGGATAATGAGAAGTAGGATGCACAAATGCATACACGAAGCTAAGCTATACTGTCAAGTTATACTAAATGCATGAATTTGTGAACATTTCTATATTCCAATCCCACTTATAGCGCTTCCTTCAGAGACTAATTAGTACATTTTTTCTCTGGGTTAATTGATCCTACGAATTTAGGTACTCGAGTCGAGGGACATGTTGGAATGCACGGAGTAGTGTAGTATTTAGTAAGTAGTAGGCGCATTCAAAGTATTACTCCACCTGTGTATGGAGAGTAGACTTCTAGAGATTTCTTGTTGATAGGTGACTAAAGTGAAGTAATCCTTTTACTCATGATTAGCGAAACTCTCTTTGTACATTTCACTCAGGACGTGAAACCGTTCTATCACGCATGAAATCAAGTGTTCAAGGCTGAAATGCATTATGCATAACAAGAGAATCTACTTAACCCAGTTCTGATTAGTGCTACAGGTGTAGAAATGTCAATGCAAAACGGTACTGCTGAATGCGGTTACACTCATCATCCAACGCATATCAATATTCATAACGAACAAACTGATTTCGTTTATACTAAATTGAATTTTTTTCGCTCTTCAGAATCTCACTTCTTGCTGTGTCCCTGATTACGCATAATCAAGGCGAATATTTCGCCATCTTTCCCCTTCTTTCAAATGAACGAAACTAAAAATACGATTTGAAAGAGGTCATTTATTTGCAACTTTTTTGTACAAGCGAAAAAATACCTTTGCAACACAACTTTTACTTTGACGTGAGTACAGCAAAAAAGAGAGAACTGTGTACACACACACGGTTAGTAGGATTTATATATGCTTTTCCTTGTTTATGCTACTGTTTTTGTCAATGAAACATTTTCCACACTAAAAATCTAGTGCATTAAACTGCCACTTTTGGATACTTGCTACCACTTGTAAAAAATGCACTTATAACATCAAGTAGAACATCATAATAATATACTTGAGTATACATGCATGCTCACAACTAAAACTAACAATAAGACAGAGCGCATTTATATAAGAGACGAGAGTCCCAAGTCAACTCAACTTTTTCCGTCCTAATCTTCCCCAGAACGCAAAGTAGCAGTAACATAAAATGAGTTATGGCTTATGACTATGTTTCAACGTTTTAAGACATGTTATTATTATAATACGCTAAATAATGGCTCGTCTTGCCCATTTCTCTGTCCATCAATTCATCGTAAACTGCTCACTAAAAATGAAGCAGCCAGCTTTATAGCGAGAGACTATATACACTCTCCTCATACTTTTTACTTTTTTCTGCAGAGAGAATGAAAACTTGAGCCAACACAGGCGGAGAGAGGAAAAAACGTAGCAGAGAAAAGAGAAAAAGATCTATAAAAATGTTATTTGAACCAAGTTTACATATAGATCTTATGTATGTACATATGTACATGTGTACAACGCTTATCAAGTACGTGTGCCATGCATAATAGTAAGTCTTCTTGAAGTTAAAAAATAGGAAGATTTTTTTTTTTGCTTCTTCGAACGAAAGCGGAATACATGTATGCAGCAGAGACTCCTAAAAACGTTCTTTTTTGCGGAGACTTCTGCGTTGCGGGTTCTCCCGAGCTCGGGCATGGAAGGACGCTGCTGCTACAGGACAGTTGGCAGTTGATATACTTTTTTTTACTGCATCAGAGCTATTGGACTTATCATATTAAGTGTAGTATATCTAGAATTTTTCTATTCTATTCCATAGTCGTACTACTGAACCAGAAACTTTAATTCGACGACTACAAGGCTACCTAAAGTACGGATGGATAAGTATACACTCGATTTTTGAATACTGAAACTGCAAATGCTAAGCAAGCCCTTTCTTTTAGCTTGAATTTCCAAATATGAGTATCATTTTAAAGTTATGGAGTATCAGCATACTGTATATAACGTTAGAGCTATAACTTATTAGATAAGAGAAAGTAAACGAGATATTGGTTCAGGTTGTTTCCCCTAAAAAACGAGAGCTCTTTGCATTATGGCTTTTGACTCGAAATTGTAGGAAAAGCCTCAACAATAATAATTAGCGGAACTGTCAGTTTATCCTGGAAGAGGAAGTACAAGCCCAAATCTAAATACACACACATAACATGAGAGAACAAATACATAATATCAGTTGAAGTCGAGTGAAAACAGGAGAGACTGATTGGAATTCTCTGTGACTTATGAATCCAAAACCATAATATTCTTGGTGAACAAAGCTGTCTATTTTTTCTGACAGATTTCCATACTTGCTTTTAGTTCAGGGATACCATCATACCACGTGAAAATCTTTTCCTTTTTCTCTCAAAGAAAACAAACGATGCCACATAACAGACTCGAGAAAAGAAGGAAAAGGATTTCACATTCTTACCATAACAGATTGCTCCAGGTTTTTCCTCTGTAAATATGTTATATGGAAAAAACTGATATAGAGAGGAGCAAGGAATATATAGGCATATATATTCAGCAGACACACACTACAGCTCCTCAAACTTTTTTTTGAGACAGCCTTTTGTTGATGAAAGATTTGGATGAAGAATTATCCTGGGATCTCTGTTCTGTTGACGTATTCATACATGGAAGAGGAGAGCTGCATTACAGAAACGTCAGTGTGGAAGCAGTGACGAGTGATCAGCCTCGTTTTTTTGGTAAAGTCTATCAGCACAGAGCACATACTTCTTCGTCATCATCGCATGGTTCCAATACTCCACATATTTTTTTTTGCTTTGCTCTCTTGCTCTCATCACAGCCGTCTTATAAATACATTAGCTATGTATGTAAATTAAGTAGGAAATACGCACCCACTATTTATTTGGATTACTGGCTTCCATGAGTATAAAAAACTCTGACATTTCCTCTCCCCAGGTTGTTCAAACAGAGACATTTTGTGGCTTTTTCTGAACAGCGTAAATTTAAGGATATTTGGTTTTTCTGGAGTTGCCAGATTACGTTGTATACTATAAGCCACAGGAGTTACGAAATAAGTACAATATATAGTAATAAAGTCATCTCCAGATAAAAAAAATCCCAAATGCCAATCATAATAGACTGCATCTCCCACATCAGCAAAAGGGTATGTCAAAATGGAAATGTCAGTCTTGCCCAATGAAGGCTTGAGGTGTCCTCGGCCCTGCTTTTCAAGGTAGAAGGGTGATGACAAACCCTATGACTTAATCTTTTATATGAAATACCAAACTACAGCTTTAGGCATTCGACTCGCTGATCCGAAGTTATGGGACAGTTTTTCCTGCTTTCAGAACGGAATGAGAGCTGGCTGAAAAATGTCACGCAAAAGCAAAGGGAGAGAAAATACATTTCTAAAAAGACTTCTAAAATAATTCTCAGCCTTTTGTTTTCGCTTACCGAAGCCTGTGCAAGATGAAATCATAAACGTGACATTTAAGTTTTTATCCAAATGAAAGAAAATGTCAGCAGCTTCATGGGCCTAATAGGATGAGCATTGTAAATGTGCGCTTTTATAGTACTTTAAGAAGGGTTGAGAATGAGATTATGAATGTACTTCTCTGGGTTTTTGGTGAAGAAGCAAAAAAACATGCCGACTTGGCACTAACCCCGGATTCCCGAATGAAGCTGATTATGTGCATGTTAAGCGCGTTAGATATAGTAATTGTGTAAATGAGGGTTTGCCTTGATTTCATTTAAAAAATCGTGATGTGGAAAAAATCAAAGTTTTCACGTCCTTTCAATACATGTCCACCGTGTACAAAATCGCTAATAATACCATTTTTCATACTTGTCACCACCAAGACATGATAAGCCCACAACCGTGCAATATGTAACATGACCGATCCTAATTTTTTACAATTTTTTGACTTTAACTGCTTTGCCTTTCTCCTTCCATTCCACACACACACATGCCTTTAGCTTTATCATTGGCTCCTGTCTTGTGTCACATGCATACGAGCATTTGTCTTTTGGATACAAAGGATCACATCTCCTGAAAACAGAATCTTGTGCTTGATTGAACCACAATAAGGAATTTGATAGCTTTTCCCTGTTGCTGCTCACATTTTTTTTCTATTAGTCGATCCGCTTGTTCGTTGTGAGATGCAAGCATGTGCCTGTAGATTCTAGTGTGTGTGTTGTGCTGAATAAAAGATGCAAGCTGCTGCTGCTGCTGCAGTTCCTTCTTTCCCCTTCAGAGCACACGAGAGTCAGTGAGAGTAAGAAGTATGCGATGTGTAAAAAGTGACAAAAACCTTGAATCTAACTTATTGCCTTGACAAGTCGTAAAAATTCTCTTGTGATCTTTGAAACCATTGTTCAATGAGAAATTTCCTAGCTATTGATATCAATCAGTATATTTACTACTAGTACGAGAGTACACAGGTATGATGGAAGCATCGAGCTCGAAACCGCCTTGTATGTAGTATGTAAGCTGCATAGAATATAATACAGCCATGAAAATAGCAGAGAGAGAACAACCAAACTCAATCGAAAAGAAGTTGGAAGAATAGAGAACACGCACAAAACAAGAACCAGGCCCCGAACCAGAACCAATGTAATTTTCATTCAATTCACATTGAGTAGGAAATTTTTATATCATAATACCACGATAAGTCACAAAATGAAAATGCAACTTTTTTTCTGTCGAAGGTCTTCTCCTTCTTCTCTCCATTACAAAGCTATTTAGGTGATATTTTGGCTTGATTTACTTGAAGAACGACAAGCGTTTTCAGTACCGGTCGATGATCCCGTTATAATATTTCATTCGGCCGTTTTCATTTTGAAATGCAAAAGGTATATGTTTTGGCACTAGGCCTATAAGTATTACTTCTTCGTCCCTTTCGAAAACCACATAAATTGTCTTTTTTCTCCCCTTTTACTCAAGCATGTCTCGGTTTTGTACTTTGGGAGGATCTCTAAATACACAAGAGAAACCTCGCGTGAGAATTCGATTCGATTGCTTTTTAACAGGCTTCACATTTCCTAAAAGAGAAAACTCAATTAATACGCGAGCATTTAGAATTGATGCTCCATTCTCATTCTCACGAGCAACAAGTATTTCCTATTGTACTAGTGCATGTGCATTGTTTGTCTTTTTTTGACTGGATCGATTTTTAGCAGAGTCAATTCATATTTTACGGTTTCATCCTTTGCCCTCTCTCTCTCTCTCTCGGAGTGAGCACATTACAAACAAGCTTTTTTATGCAGAATGCCAGCACATCCTTTTGTTTGACAGTGGAAGGATACTAAACAAGTTGCGAGAAATTGAAAGAAGTCCAACGGACGGACTCGTTTAATTCAAAGTATTGATTTTAATTTGACAAATAGGCGTGCTTCAAATCCAATTTATCATTCTCGAGGGGTGTATCTCCTCTGCCTTAAATGTAAATTTATTCACGCTAGAATAAATAGAGATGGTATTATTACGCGTTGTGTGCGTAGTATAATATGTGTATCTCTGTGCCATTGTGGCAGCCACAATGGATAATGGATATGAAGACTGAATGAGAGAGAAAAGCACATTGAAGCTCAATGAAGATAGAGTGAGCTGAGTTGATGAATTGAAGAAAGCAGCTAAAGTACTAGATACACTAAAGGTGTCCTTATTTTTTCAATATTGATTTCAATATTCAATCGTCATGCGTTATTCCCTATTAAAGCTTTGCCTAAAACATCTGTACTGCATTGCGGTAAGGATTTTTTGTTCTCTCTAAATCCACCACACTCGCATATGATCATGAATATATTAAAATGTTTCGTGACAAGCTTCTTTTCCCCCATAGCCTAGTCAGTTTTTTCAGACAGAGAAGCAAACATGCAAACTCAAATAATATGTATTCAGCCACAATAGCTCCTATAAGTACTATCACATTTGATTATTTCGCATGAGGATTGAGGACTGCGCGAGGAGACATGTCTAGCAAAAAAAGGAGAGAACCGGTCAACAATCCGCTTCTGATTCTGTACACTTGTACAAAAGAACATGATGATGATGTGTTTGTAGTAGAGTAACATCAGAAAACACTTCCATTTTCTCAACTAGTAATCCTTCATCTTATTTTTTTGCCTTTGACGAAAAGTTTCTGACAATGAGAAAAAAAGGAGATTGGAATAAGGTGAAAAAAGGTGACCATCGAGCGACTATAATGTAACCAGTATCAAATACGAAAGCAGGTAATTTTTGTGGATATATAGACTATAGCGATGATGAAACATGACATGATGATGAGAGAGGAGGACGATGAGATGAGATGATACACCACAATTTTTTTTGCCTGCCAGCCTTCATGATGCAGACTAATATGATTGTTACGAACAATGCGTATCCCACACAAATAGTAAATTACAGACAGTTTTGCGACTACATATCCCCAGAGCGCACAGCACGCAATAGTTGGATTTTTTGGTGATGTGGTAAAATGTGGCTAAAGTGAGTGAATTTGAGTAGGCATCCTCATCATCATGATCATCATCATGACTGCATGCGATGTGATGTGAATAGAAAATTGAATAATAATCTAATTGTATTGTATAGTAAATGAGGATATCATTATGTATGCGTTTGTTCTTGCTCACCACGACGGTGGTGAGTGGTGGTGGTGGTGGTGATGATAAGCATGAGTACGAAAATTGTTTGTGTGTGGTTGAATAAAAAGACATGCATTATTATATTCTCATCCGTTTTGTCTGCTATTGTTATTCGTGCCTCCTTGAATTTTACATGCTTACATAGAAAAAATATTCTACCTACATAAGAGTATGTATGAAAAAAGTTATTCATTTTTTTTTTAAAAAAAAAACTTGCATCAGGCTGGGTTTCATGTGATGGCAAAAAATTCTCCTTGTGTAGTGTATATGCACTAGATGTAAAATGTGTTACTTATTATTATTTTTCTCGTTTGTGATTACCCCACTGCCTTTTAGATATGTCCAAATTGTAGATAAAACCCATAATTTTATGTATTTGTAGCAGTGGGTTCAAGTCTTGTTAGCATTCTTGCTCTGTGTCACACATTTCATATTCACATGGCGCGGCAGTATTTATTACTGAGGAGAGGAGAAAAAAGGACTCCTTTTCCGTGGCAGTGTGGAGAAAATGAAGTGAATAGCTCTCTCTCTCTGAAAGTTCAGAGCAAAGACCCCATGCCAGAGGTGAGCCGAGAGGAAACCAATTTTTTGATATCAAATCAACATTTCCACTTGGACACCATCAACATCACCACACACACACTACTGGACTATGGGGAGAACAACTAACAATCCAATAATATATGTCCGTGTGGTGCTCTTGGTGCTCGCGGTCCATGTGCATATGTTGTTCTCTGCATAATATTTAATATTATAAGTTGGAAGAGAAAGAGAGAGAGAATGTTTTCTTATGAAATATGGAATATTTGTCAGCATGTGGTAACAGATTGTGTGATAGACCTAACACAGCTCAGACACTGTTAAAACCGATAAATGTTATATAAAATGTAATGGATAGCCTCTCGACACAAACGTGCAGTGGCGGACACGTTTCATACAATATTCTTTCGAAAACAACATTCAAATATCTTTCAAGTCGAACGCGATGGGAAACTTCTAGCGAAACGATACTGATTTGAGAAAGTGTGGAGGAAATATCAATGTTATATAGGATTGGGAAGGCACGCCACTTAAATTTGATATCGTAGAGAGAGAGAGGGTATAAGCATAAGACATATATTAAACCCTTCATCGTGAACACGTTGAGAGCTAGAAAATCCTTCTCTTTAGATGTGAAAGTAACAAATGACCATCATGCCATGTCTTTTTCTTTCCCCACCACCACCACCAATTTCAATACAATAACAGAAAGATTATGATGATGAAGAGCACATATTATTATGCACTTTTGTATATTACAATTTTTCAATATCAGCGCAGACCGGACCCAACAATAGATTTTGAGTGCTCAAAATGTTATATATTTCCTTTTGACACATTGAAAGGAAACCCTTCTCTTGAATTGGAGAGAGAGGGTAAAAAAACTTTGAACTGGTTTTGCTAATGTAGTGTCCAACTCTGCTGGATATAGACCGTGTCATGTTTTTCATGATGGTTGCCTGCAAACTTCAACCAACTTAATTTGCATTTACAATATTTTCCGACGAGAGAGAATGGTTTCTATTAGGAAATGGAAAACTCTGCATTATAGCGGATATTGATATTTTGAACTTTGAGGTTGAGCACTGTGATGAATTCACAACATATTGGACTTCTCTTGTAAAAACTGAAGCTCATCTGACTGAGTAGAGAGAAGTTATTTATTAGTCATGCTATGATTGTAAGTACATGGCTGTGTGCTTGTTGAAATTGAAATAAGATTCTTGTAAAGTACTATATTTTACTGAGGATGAGGATATATAAATATGTGTAGCAGCTAGCAAGGGAGATCAGCATCGAGATGTGTGTTCAATTCGAGAAGAGAGCAAAGTCAGCAGTCAAGTACATAATAAGTCAGCTTTCATACAGTTTACCTGTTATTTACGACTTGAGAAGCGCCAGATAATGAAGCAGGGGAGCCAGAGCCTCGGCAGGGAGGCTTCCATGCAATTTCATATTACCATCATTTTCAATGTGTCACATCATTATATTTAACGATCATCTGATATACGTGTAATGAGAAGTTGCTTTTGACACTAATTAAATTCCATTTGACCACACATTGAGTCATACTGAACACTGGTAGAAGAGAGTTTTATTCAAACTATAAAAAAAGGCAAAAAAGCATATAACCACAACAAACGATATTATTTTCAGGAACGATGTGAAACACTCGAGACTCGACGTGCTAAAGAGCATCTGGACTGGAGTGCTATCACAAAATAATCATGTATCTAATCATTTCTCCCTAATTGCATTCAGTTCAAAATAAAAAGTGAGCTTCACAAAAAGGGAAAGTGTTGAAACTCACCACATACTCCGGGGGAAGCCCCTTTTCACTAATAATTAGTTCAAAAACACTCGGAAGTGTGAAGACATCCATGAACTTTTTCTGACCTATGAAAAACGGCGATGAACATTTATTTTTCAAATCCAAGAAATATATGGATACTGACAGAAGCAGCGGCGAAAAGATTTCCACATAGGGAGACGATTTGCATTTTATAGCGCATAAATTAGCGCTTTCCTGATCGTTTGCCGCCATTATGCTCTCATTTAATTTGCCAATAATCCCTGTCAGTCATTAATTTGCAAGGTCAAAAGATGCACAGTGAAGAAGTAGTAAAAAGGCGTCAAATTTTTAAGAGGCTTCATCCAAACTGAATTACTGGCTAAGAGGCTGCATTATGTCTTGAACTGAACAGTTTTTGTCATTGGGTTCAACGTTCCTTCCACAAAAGAGGAAAGGGTCTTTTTCCTGTTATATTGGATACACAATACTAATTTTTGCTACCTTGTATGTAGTGATACTTTCACGCCAATAATTTTTATAATATTGTAATGGCCACTGCAAAATTCAACAGATAAGTGGTCCCGTTTATATAGCGTATGGCAATATTACATAGATGCTCTGCACACAGATAAATGTTTAAAATATAACTGTGGTAGGTGGTAATATGAAGTGGTATTTTAGTTAATGGATTTTAGTGGTATTGCCATACAGCAATTTTGCAAGGAATACGAGGAGCAGCTCAAATATCAGTGGAACAAATTCATGCGTAAGGTAACAGTAGGAATAAACACGCTAATGCTTGAATGTGTGTTGTTGCTGTTGCTCTTTAAGGTTTGAAGGGATGTCAAAAACGCAACAACTGTTCACATCACTCGACCACTGCTCCCTCCCTCAATGAGATCCATCTTGAAGAATTATGGCGGTTGAAGGGCGAAGGTGGGATCAATGGGATCAAATGCAAGTGACAGCTTGCAGAGAGTCAGACTGCATTCGAATGGTGAATCATACTCGATCCTAATGAACAACTTTTATTCTCGCTGGCTTTATGCCACAGCCCACAGTGTATGTAACAGTATCTCAACTACATGATGCATCATGTACGAATGTGTGTGTTCGTATTCGGAAGTAATATAGAGAAGTTCTCTGAAGTTAAATGATTTGTAACAATTATTATTCAGTTATTTGCCGAGTTTGTACTTCCATGTTAGGCAAAATTTTGCCGTTCTTATTAATTAACCGTCTTGGCCCTTTTAAAATCGATTCATTGCAATTATTATAATTTCCATGCTCAGTTAATTGTTACCTGAAGTGTTGAGCATTCCCTTGTGTACCTGATTTTAAAACGTTCGACGTCAACCCTGTGAAACACCTTCTTAGGTAAGAACCCTGTACTATTTGTGACCTCGTTAATCTATGTAATTGTGTTAAAGTTAGCAAAATTAAATTAAAGCCTTTCACCTATTACTTACAAGAAAATACATAATTATGTTTTAAATAAATACCGCCCCTACTATGCTAAATCATGTCTTAAAATTATGTTTTATCCCCTGCATCACATCCTGTTTATTTTCAAATTCATAATCATAATGAATCTTATATGAATTCATTAATCACGCAATGATAAACTCTACACACATCAGTTGATGCTTACTCTTGCATTTTGTTCAGATTATTTAAAAATTCCAAGTGGATGTGCCTACTATACTAGTAAGGGAGAAAATGTTCTCACTGAAAGCTCTATGATTTTTTATCAAATCTTCGTTTCTTTTTCCCCAAGTGTGACTCATTTAATAAAAAGAAAACGGAGAGAGAAAGCACTTCTCCCAAATGCCGAGCTTGAAGCGAGAAGGAGAGACAATGGGATGACTCTGCTTCTGCTGTATGTGTCTCATGTGTAATTCCTTTCCCGTGCTCATTCAACATATTACCCATCACATTATAATAGAAATGCAATTCCTGCTGCGCGCTTAGCTCCTTCTCCTTTTTTTTCTTCATATAAAAATAAAATGGAAGGGGCACACGAGGGCTTTTCCTTAAAGCGGCATGGATTCACATACAGTAATGTATGACACTATATACTCTACTGTCATTCCCATATCAAAATCGAAGGGGGAAGGATGCAAATGGAAGTAGAAGGCAGCTTCGTACAGCCCTTCTTACCTCTCCACACCACTCTGCCATTTCCCATTTTGAGCTCTCTGCTCTACTCTCCATATCATTCTTTCAATGATGACGATGATGATTATGGGACGGTGCACACAACTTTGCCGGGAAGAAAAAGACCACGGAAAATGATATGAGAGGACGGTGAATGAATACTCTAGATATACATATATACATTGATGTACATCCACCAACCTTTTGGTGACAAAAAAATGTAAAAGAGGGAATAACGTATGTGTATCGTCGCACATACAAATGTACATGTTTATGTTCTCCTCTTCTCGTACGGAGTCATACATTCAAGTAGAAGTGTGTGTGTGTGTGCGGCAAAGTATTCCCATCACCGTCATCATCATGAGCACCATTCCCATCATCCATTCCATTTCCATCCCATTTTCCTCTTCACCACTCTGATTTCACGAGGAAATGGATATTTGCACACTAGAGATAGTATGGTGACATACACGACGATGATATCCTGTGAGGAAGCCAATATTTAGATATGACGATGTGACGATCATGTCTCGACTGTCATTCAAACCGACATTGTCATTTTCATCTTTTTTATTATCACGCAGCTCACGATCATCATCATCATCATATGGGGTAGTTTATGAATGGAATTTTCACATGAAACAATGTATTTTGTAAAATAGTAAACTGCTTGTTGAACACAACTTGACAAAAGAGTCTACTTGAAAATCATAAGGACTGTAGTAGTAGAGGTTTTTATGGGAAAACAATGATTCAATGTTGCTATTGTGAAAATTTTTGAAATATATAAACCGATTCAGAACTAGAACAAGGTTAGAACAGAGCAATGATTTTCATTCATTACATCCATTCATTACGAGTTACGGCAAGCTCAAAGCAGACGCTGCGTCCGAGACGCAGCAATCAGAGAAAGTTCAAATAATATGAAATTAAACTCATTCTCGTCTACTACTGCCCCAACTCACGCCATTAACTTGAACGGATTTTGCGTGAATATATGCCTAAAATCCTTTTTGTAGAGAGATGATACAAAAGGCGATGCCGATATGTCAATTGCGCTCAAAACACATAGATGCACTGTTTCCAGAGAGGCATCATACAACTTTGCAGTTTGCAGAGTACAATGTGGTTCAAAGAAGACGCGAGCATCATTGAAGATATCCAAGAAACAAATCCATTCATTCATGATTCCAAACCGTGGCTGGCATACCTAAATACGGGAGATTGCAATGAGGAAAAAATTGCTTCAACTTTTTGGAACAAGGAAGTGCAGCAGCCAAAAGTATCTTTTCTCTCTCGCCTTTCCATTGCATTGCATTACCATCATCGCGATGATCACTAGCGACGTCATCATCATCATCATCATCGCCATCACCAAAATATGTTTATCCACGGCGAGAAAGATAGAGCGAAAAAAAAACTATTCCAGATCAGATGAGTTGGTATGTGTGTTCGAGAGAGGGAAAAGGGAAAAACATTGTATTCTCGGGAAGGAATGATGCGTTTGTATGATAATGCCCACATCCTCCTCGACGAGGCAATGTAATCTAATTCTGATGCTCTCACTTACTTATGCCGTTTTACTCTGATAAAAACGGGAAAGAGTAGAGTGTGGATTGTGGATAGTGTGGAACATGGCAAAAAGAAGCAGAGGCTATTCCTTTGGCTTCTCTCCTCCGAATGTGAATTTTTTCTCACATGTCTCTTGGAAGTGTGTATGCGTGCATACATATGAATGAAGTAAAACTAAACGGTTACTACATCTTCTATTGAATATCATCCCCTTTTTTGTACTTCACTTAAGGAGAACCAAGCAAGCATATGTTTGGTAGTATGTGTGTATTTTTCTCTCTATACACATACGATCATCGCAGCCTTTCTAGTATCTTTCCGTTACACACGGAAAGAGTAAAAGAGGCGATCTGTAAACATTGAGCTGTGATCAATGGATAGATTATTTGCATTTCGGATATTCTTAGATCTAAATGAAATTTTCTCAAGGGAGGAAGAAAGAAGAAGATGGAAGATGACGGGAAAATTTTTTTTTGAGAGAGAGAAGAAAACGACTTCCCTGCTGTCCGCATCCGTTTCTCTCCTTAGATTAAAGAAGTTGATCAAACAACAACAAAAATGCACGATGAAGCAAGGAAGGAAGGAAGGAAGTACACATGCATGAGCTTTTCCCCTTTGCTCAGCTGAAACTCAAACTGTAATGATTACACATTGATATGCATGCCACTCACACAGTTACTTATCACTTCCAATCAAGACGGGGGATCTCAAATAAGTTTTTGCTAAAAAAATTAGAGGTATTTTGTGGGTGTGCCAAGACGGGCATTGTATTTAAATTAATAGGAGAAAGCTCCCGTTTCGGTGATATATGAACTCACTCACAGGCATCATAAGACACTGGCCTTAGAAGAATGTCGTCGTATGTATATACAACGTACGTGATTGTGATGCATATTATTATTATTATGTATACGAAATGAATCGAACGAATGTGTGCAACCAGAACCAGTAGAGTATCGTATTTTACATACAGGAAGAGAAAACACACAGTTTGACATTTTCCGCAAAAATAGTTGATGGAGTCTTATCTACAAAGTCGCAGCATTACGCAAAGATTTTGATTCCAATCTAAAATATGCAAGCCAAGCAGAGCAATGCTTTCACCGTCACGTCACCAGCCTTACAAAAAAAGCTTCTCTCTCTCTCTGTTCTGTGTACATATGCACATATGTGTGGAGAGCTTTTGTTTTCGCCGAGACTATGTCTCCTCAACACATATGCATTTACATTTATTTTTGCTAAAAGCATTTCACAAAAACAAAACTTCCACACAATTTTCAGCTGAGCACAATATGCTGGAGAAAAATAGGAAGTGTGCGGTGGGCATGCACACATGATATGACATGACATGACAAAAGAATATAATTCCTCGTGTTGTGTGCATGCATGCATGCATGCATAGAAGAAAAAACATACTTGCATGCTTTTCTCATGACTCTGCTCGAGGAAAGAGTTTTTGTTTCGAGTAAATAAGAATATATAGGAGGAGGAAAATTCGACGGTTTGCTGATGAGAGAGAGAGAGACGGAAAAGAAAAATGGGAGAGGAGGAAAAGCACACATATACATTATCTATATATAGTATGCATAGACTCGTCAAGTTGGAAAACAAAACCAGAGATTTGCATGTTTCCTCCTACACGAGAGAAAGTCCAATCCACTGATTGCATTCTCTAGTCACTTCATTTACAAAACTCCACGTATGTGTACGGACGCATTCTGAAAACAAGATGAGCGAGGACAGATATTTGAAGAAGGGAGACAAGTTTTTCTTTTCTGTCTACAAAAAATATATCAGCCTTCTTCTTGTTCCACCAGTTTTCGTCGTGAGAGAATATAGAGCCTAAAACGAAGTTTTACACGTTATTCCCAACGGGTGGAGTAGTGCACAAAACAACAGAGTTGAGCTGGGCAGTGTCATCGTCATCATGATGATCGCATATGGAGGAGCGAGTGCTCTAACGCAAATTACATGTACTCTCCACACCGACAACCGGAGACAAGTGAGTTGAAACCGAACATTGAAAAATTGAAAGGGGATGCAAAATCGAACCAACTGAATCATTGCCTTTGTAACAGTAGTACAACAAAATATAGAGTGGATGAGGGGCAAGCCTACCATCCTCATTGTCACCGAGCAATCATTTTGAGTAAATGCGATGACTCATCGAATGGAGATGGAAATAACTTGTACTCTTAATGAATTGAAAAGTCTACATAAATTTTAAAAAGTGTGTCGGATATGTCTCTCATGCATCATTCATTCATGCCGTCGCATAATCATCAGTCTCAATTCCTCCAACCTATCCATTAACTTGCCCTTGGCGCCTAACGACATAATACATATACACCAGGCTTCTAGACGAATTTTCTAGTAGAAAATTATATAGTGTCAATAATCTCTAATACATGGTTGTAATGAAGTTGATTACCGGGGGCAGTGAGCATATGCACAAAAACCCATAAATATTTGTGTTGTGTAATGATGTCTGCTCGATCTTGCTCCTTTGCGATAGGAAGTGGGTAAACAGTGCGAAGGCAGAGGCTGACGAAGGGGGATGACACAAAACGGGGAAATGGATAGTGCGAGAGAGACATGTACACTCCGTCATTCTCATCGTGACAAGGGAAAAGACAAACGGGAGGATTCTTTCGGGATCATTGCGTTGCATATTACTTGCCGGCTCATGGCTCCCTTCCCCATTCCTATTTGACATGATATGTATGAGCACGTACACATGAATTCTAAGAGTGTACATCGGAGGTACTCCATATATACCTATGGGCATGAAATGTATATCCTCACAGGTTTTCTATTTCAACTTTGGTATCATCATTTGAGTAGGTAGACATACATCAAAAGCATACATAACTCATCGAGGGAGCAACACGGAGAGACTTGGAGTCAGAGTCAGGGCAAACGAAGAAAAAATGGTATCTTTAGCGAAAACCTAAGAATGGATGTCATTCCGAAGGAATGTTCACAAACGAATGTACAACACAACTCGTGTACAAAAATGTAGAGAGGTCCTCTGGAAACTAGGAAAAAACTGACTTGATGCTGATAACACGACAACACCAGGAAGGTAAAGTAGCACACAAATATCTTGTATAAAAGTAGGCATATCCACACAACTACAAATAATATTGCCTATATGCCACGACATGTGATGGAGAGAGAGAGAGAGAGAGTGATCAATGCGTGTAATACGTCCAGAGGTCTCCTTTAATATAACAAAATACCATCTGAGTCTTCTTTTCCTCATTGCACACGCATTTCTCCATTTCTCTTTTGTATGACAAGTCATTCTTCTTGTTTCTCGTATTTCCCTTCCCATTTTTTCTTCATATTTTCAACACTCAACACACTTGAGCATAGTTCTCTCTCTGAAGACGAAAGTTGTGAGTGCGTGAAAGAAGAATACCAGCTAGACTAAGGCTACCATATTTTTCCTTCTCTTCTATCTCACATTCATTCAAGGAATACACGCTTTTGTATTCTCAAAGAAGGAAAAGGTTTGTTGAGGTGTATTATATTTATCTGTCTTCTTGTCGAAGAAAAGATGAGAGGAGTAATACTAGACGCGAAAAGAATTCATACGACTTAAGTCCACTTGCCATTGTACTACTTTTTCCTTTTGCTTCAAACAGCAATGTCTTGATATGATATGAACCAGAAAAAAGGAAGAGAAGAAGAAAAAAGAGAAAATTCAATGACGCCTTTCCTTGTGGACTTGGAGTAGTACGGTGTGCGTTTATGTGAGTGTGTGTGTCTCTCATGTATTTTCTTTTTTCTATATCTCACAACACGAAGATAGTATGAGGAATGGCGAAGTCCAAGTATTAGTGGAATCCAAGTATTTACTTGCATATTATGTACAACTACGTGCCATGTCATGTGATACGATACGATGCCACAACTACCAAAACCAAACTATATGTATGTATGTACTCATCCGTCTCTGTTCAGATCTTGTTCAGCATGGGACATATACTTACGTACGTACGACTATCAGAGAGAAAAGGAGAAAATCGAGCAGCAATGGAAATGGAATTGAGTTTCAAGAAAAGAGGAGAAAAAATGTGGGAAAAAGTTTTTGCCTTGATGGATAAAATTGATGGGAGGATTGAAGAATGTCTCTTGCGGAGGGAGGGTATATATATTTACAAGCGGAATTTCTATCAGATCTCATTTTTTTCTCCTGAGGAAGTGCACGACATATATAAGATGTCTTGAAGAAATAGGAGGAAAAAAAGCTTTTCAATAGACAAAAATAAATAAATGGAATTTTGTGTAGTATTGGACAGGGAACATCACATCACGCAGTAGTCGGAATAATATCATAATACATTTCCTCATAAATTCATATACATACGCACATGTCAAATACTCGGAGTGAGAGACAGGGCTCCACTCAAGCACATTGAAAACCGCGTTCACAAAACGAATTGCATAAAAATCTTTGAGAAACGAAACGAATGCAAAATATTGCAAAATAATCAGGAAATATGGAAGCTTCTCTGTATTCCACCTAGTGATAATGATGTATCCATACATCATATCATTACAATTCTCTATAATCATATGTGAATAGATGAGCACTTCCTCCTTCCTCCCTGAGTTGTTCATGCCCAACGTGTCATTTAATGCTCCCGAAACAGAACTTGCTCATTCGTTTCCGCTCCAACCCATTCGCACAATTTCCATCTCCGCAGCACTCCGCACACACACAGGATGCATAAGTAAGTATATAGAGACATGTCAAATTCCAGTCCATTTCTCTCTGACTAGTTTGGCTTGCACACACAAACTTTTTCAATCAGCTAAAAACTTTTCAATTCCAAGTTATTAGACCGAGAAAAAAGAGGAGACAGATAGCGGTGTAACTTTTTTCGTTATCTTGGGAATTTAGGGATTTCCTTGTTTACCATATTCTCATGTAATCTATCGTCTCCATGCTTAACGGGTAGGGCTTGTATGGATTTGTGTAGTTAAGTGGGCGGATCGACTACAGATAGAAAGAGCAGCGCTCTTTTAAATATTGGGTGTCACACCAAATACAGGCTTATTTGCTTTAGCATCGGAAATCGTGTATAAGGTTTCTTTGAGGTAGCTCATTTTTGCCAAAGAGTTTTAGGCGAAATACGAAATTTCCACATTACAAATTTCAGTGACTATCGTCTCGTCACCACCAGCACTAGTCTAAACATAATGACAACTTGAAGCTGCGGCAAAGTGATATTATATTTTAACTATTAACCTAATATTTATCAAGACATATAGACCTCACTCTCAGCCTAACTGTAACTAATTGCTGCTTTCCCAGTTTCATTATTGTGTTAATTTGTACACATGTACTCCCTCCTCTACTCATACAAAAAAATCTGAGATGTTCATTTCCACAAACAGCATGGGCTCTTATGATACTAGTTGAAAAACCTGCCTCAGCACCACATTCGAATGGTTCCTTCCGCTCAAGAAATAATATTATTTTGAGTTTGAGGGGAAAACTTGACAGGAGTATACATGCCACACGCATATTAAAATAGTCTTCTTTACCGGACCAGAAAAAAACAAATGTAAACAGGGAAGGATAAAATATAATTTTTTTTTTCTTTCAAGTAAAATTTTCTCACAGCCATCAGTAAACCTAGAATTAAAAAACTTCTTTTTGATGATATTAATAAACTCACACCGGGGGAGGTACGTGTACATTTAATGCTAAAGCATGATAAGTGTAAAGTGTTTTTTTCTTCTTTCGCAGTTTTTATGGCGATTAATGGCTCCGAATGTAACTGCATTGTCTGCCTCGAGGCTCCGGAATAAATTCGCAATGATATTTATTTACTTTAGCAGGTTTTCTCCTGACAAAAATCGCAGCCTATTCTATATGTACCGCAGAGCGTGCATGAACTTCCTATATGTAAAAGCGTAGTGGGATGGGTGCACTTACATGAGTATCCAACGCGTGATTGAGTTACTGACTTGGTGCGAAGAAAAAGAAGATGCTACGTTTCTTAAAAATCGTACAGTGTATTTCTCCCACTACAAGTGAGCAACTACCGAACAGCGAAAAAAATTACCCATAAACACATTGTTCTAAATTTTCACACTGTCAAGAGGAGCGGAAGTAGTCATTAATAAGTCGACGAGGTGTGACGAGCAACAAACATTTGTTGTGCAGTAAAAATAAACTGCGCTAATGTATCAATCAAGACTTTTTTTGAGGTGCATGGTGCATCATAATTTTTTTTATTTCACTCACACGCACATATATTTCATTCGGGATACCACAAAATTTATAATTCAAGAAAGCTCATCAAAACGTCTTTTTGCACCAAAAGCAAATTGCTCACAACAGGGATTTATTGTGGTAGGGTTGTGAAAAATTTATTTTTATGACGATAATACACCACACCTGGGGAGCAAACATGTGATAAAATAAAATAATTAAGGTAGACTGCACAGGGTTGAGTGTGGCGATTAAAGAAGTGCAACCTCATCAATCTCATTGAACAGTTTGAATTATGTTCTACTAATTACGGATGCAATGCAGGCCCAGGCACTATCACTTCTTACTATGCTGGTTCCCTTATATGCAAACGTCTGGAGCAGATGCGAGTGATCTGAAGGCAAATATACTTAAAACGTGCTTGAGTCAACTACTATACCTACGTACAATTTATATAAAAGAGGATACCGAAAAAATGGGACCTTGTCCTCCGCTTCCTTTGCAAATGGTTCCAATTCAGCTTTTGTGTTACTTGATATTAGTACTACACAGCACACTCATAAGAAATGAACATGAGCTGGGGAAGTATGTTTTAAGATACCAATATAAACCTTTGCCTTCCTTATACATATCATTACATTACATCACCAACATTCATGGACATAAACAGGTCAGTCAGCTTGGCTGCTACGTAAGTATGTATTACGTACGTGTTACATCGAACTTGCCTTATTTCGGCATGTTCGGCAAGCAGCAACGAAACTGGAGCATAAATTACCTGACTTTTTTTTATATAAACCCTGAACTAGTAATGGTAGCCACTACTTCTCCTTGGAATATGCACACATGTGTATGCGCGGGTATATAATGAATATGTATTGATTAAAATCGTATTTTAGGAACGAGTTCTCTTGCATGCTGACTTTCTGGTGCACTTCATTATCCCCTCTGTTATGCAAACACGCAAATGTACACTTTGTTAATTTACGCTGTCTGGACTAACGTAGGATGATACAATTTGCAAAACGCCAAAATTCCAAAACTCACGTCACGATCGAATTTAGTTAAGCGTACGTATTATTTGAGAGAAAATATAACGAATATAAATAATGAGTAGGTATGCATAGCTCCTCGAGTTCACTGCATATGGGACAATACGGACAAATATGGTAGGACAGGCACCGATCAGCATACCGGAAGTGGATTAATTAGCTGGTTTTACAGGAACGCTCGTTCGTTCATCACAGTCTTTGGAGAATGAAGAAGCTGACACTTGATGCCTCCGAGTTGTACTAATACCCAAGTGATAATCACGAGATTGAGTACAAAATGTGTAACAACATTCTGTATCTTAACATGTCTGTACTCTGTACCTGTACGTCTGACATTGGTATATATTTTACACTGTGAAAACTGAAAGACGACATGTCAAAAAAAGTTCTACATAACTATTCCATTGTCAGTAAAAAATTGCGTATCTGCTCCTTCACACACAACCTTCATTAATTATTCTCGGATGCACTTCTGTAAATATGTGAAGGGTGTAGAGGAGCAATAATTAGCAACCGGAAAGGAGCATCAATAATACTTATGATAAATATTACTTGTGTGCAGAAAAAATGAAATGGTGAAAATGCATTCCGTTGGATGCATTGCACCTTGCACCTGAAAGAATTGCAAAAATTACGTTAGAGCTCTTGCTCACTTCCACTTTTTCAGGGAGAGAACCGCAAATTTGCAGTAGCACAGCAGGTGGCAGATAAAATGTGAACTCTAAATTAAGCCTTATAAATTTGTATCTGTCCTGAGGGGGATATGCAACACAATACACATGTGCACTCAGCATAAAGGAGTGGGTAGAGTCCAGTCCAGAGCATTTATGCGCAGAGTTCCCACACACTTGAATTTTCTTGAAAAGCAAGTCGGTCAACTCGACCGATTAACAAAAACTCATTAGCCTCTTCTATTATATTTTCGACGATATATATTGAAACCTGTTTCTCTAAAAGGTTAATTAATACGAGCTAATTTGAAATTGAAAATATGATTAGCGATGAGATGGGAGATAGCATTAAATTGAATTCAGTTGCCGATTTGTTTCATATCAAATCTCATTACTTGCCCAGAAAAATATGTATCCACAGCTGTACAAGAAGAAGATTATATGTGTGAAACTTAAACAAAGCAAAACGGTGCATAAATGAAGAGTATAAAAGAGTGTATAGTTTCAGTTGGTCAGCAAATCTATGCCAAGTCAACTTTTCTTCTTCTTCCTCATTCAATATGGAAATGGAACAGAAACTCTCCGCAACAATCATGTTGTTAGCTCTACGCATAATTAAATCAACAAGAAGTAAAGGAAACTTTAATCCAGTTTAGAATTTCTACGACTGATTGTGTGGTAATGAACTCGCTCTCATATACAACTTGACTTTACAGTTTTTGTATAGGCATATTTGGTATTATGTATACCTACTTGAAACCGATTTTTATTTTTTTGCTGTGAGCTACATATGTAGACAGTACAAAATTGATAAGATCTAAATAAATAGATGAGAAGGAAAATATTATGTTTGGGCGTGGATGGACGGTAGACGGGTAGTCTTCTGGAACGGTACTTGACTGACAGATTAATTTCAAGCTACATGACTAGATGCTACAGAAAATAAATATTTTTTTCACCTATGGTGGTATCGTTTACAGATGTGTGTGTTATTTTCTTTAGCAATTTTCATCGCATGCGATTTACGATTTATTTTCTTCCTCGCACATCCTATCAATTAACGCTACAAACTAATTCGATTATAAAACTTCTTTTCGAGTATATAACCGACCGCACACGTACAAACCTCCACATCTTGTATATAGATTGGCAAAATTTATTAGATTGTGAGTGAACCCTTTTTAGTATTAGATAGAGCAACTTATTGTGCACTGATGCATTCAAGCCCCGACATCATCACATATCGAATAGTTGACAAGATGAACAGAACACTTTCCTCTTTAAACGTACTCAATTAGGTCTATAGTCATTAAAAGAAAGAAAAAGAAATCGTATTTTCTCCTTCTTTATACCTTTAAAGACATGATTAACACTTGCTAATTAAGAGCGCCTTAAAATCAACCATATTTAAAAAATTAATGAGCCAGCAAATAGAGCAGCATATAAAATTGATAGCCTAGTTCCATGCTGAAAAGAACTATGGTCTGCACATGGCTCGCGTGGTGTGGTATAATTGATGCTCGTAAAAATACATCCTCAGCAAACCAATTACCATCAACGAGACAGGGACTCATTACCGCCCTCCTCGTGCCTTGAATCATTTATTGCCTCATCATCTCCACGCTAAATATCCTATTCGATACAAATTTTGTACAGAGCTTTGCGACGCATATATACAGCATACATTTAAGGCATATCCTATCCTCGACCAAAGCCCAACCTCCCTAAAAACATTGTTTTCATATAAGTAAACTCGCGAGTCATAACACTACTTTATGAATAATGTTTACAAGATATTGGCATAAAAAAGTGTTAATATTAATTAATGAGGTTTCTCGGCAGTTATGAAAACATATAGTGTACGACTAACTACAAAAAAGGGGGAAAAAGAAAGAAATATTAACTGGCTGTTTACGACCTTTTTTAGGAATAATGGCAAAAAAAACTTACTCATGAGATCAATTAAACTTTGGTGGCATATTCTCAACAATGTTGAGTCTAGCAAACTATATGCGTGTATTTATACTGAAAGGAGTCCATCATCATATCATAGAGCCTAGATAAAAAAAATTTTATCACAGTTGTAAAACATATTTCTTTCTATGAAATGGAATTTCATATTTTTATGAAGCCGTTAAGTGTTAATGAAACACAAACAGTGAAAAAACAACTTGGTAATTATATAGCAAAGGGTTTTTAGTTTAGTACAAGTTATACAAGTTACTATTTAATATAATATGCATTATGAATACAAAATACAAAGTAAATATGTCGGCTTGTATCACAAAAAAAATCACATATATTCATCAAAGACGGAAGAGTATAAATACAGAAGTTCTCGTCTAATATTTTTCAAAAAGATAACTTTGGCTAAAAGCTACGGAGTGAGAGTAAAATTTATATGGCGAGCTTGGAGCTTTTATGGCGAGAAAAATAGAGCAATAAAAATATTAATAAAGTAATTATTATTATATGATGATTTTGAAAATTCGAATTGAAAGAAATAAACGTAAGTTTAAGATGTCCTCGCCGTAGTTTATCTTGTGTACACGTTTTTACACGCGTGTCTGTGTCTCAAGTTCAAACAGTATCAAATCGGGATGTGAATGAATTAAGTCGTCAAACAGGCCATAATACACATTGACTATCATCACACTTACGACCACATCCCTCTGTATGCACACGTTGCTCTTTTCTTTCTTCGCTGACGGTGGTAATTAAGACAGTCTTACGGACGAAGGAAGGAAATAATAATAATAATTCTTGTAGTTATCCGACCGTTAAAAAATTATTTTCATATCCTCTCTTTCCCAGTCAGACACTGGCTCTAGGACGTTTGTGTTTGTGTATAAGTACACGGGTGCATACTTGCCCGACATGTACCTTTAGCTTTACTACGAAGCGATTAGAAAATATACCGTGATTTATACATCAAAACTGTAGCACTACGTGGTTGATAAGCCTCTTTTGATACTATAATTTAGGGGAAACATGATCATACTTTTAAGAAAGAAACCTTCTTACCTCCATCGTCTTATCCGATTTCATTACAATCTCTGAGAAAAGTTAATATAGATTTTATACGATTCATAAAAACCAGTATCATATATTTTTTCTCAGGACATACTCATCATCATCATCATCATCACTAAGATCGCATCATCGCCACTATATTTTTTACACCAAGTGTGTACTCAAGACTTCATTAATCCTTTCTCCTAATCTCACATTTGTACAAAGTCTAATAACTCGAAAGCAGAGAGGTGCTTTTAGTACATGAACCTAGTCATTCATTCTCATATGCGTTCGAGTTCTTGTTAATAACTCGTTTGAATATTATGAGCTCAGTGAAACATTTGGAATGCAGAAAAGTGCATAATAACAAAACATAAACGCATTTAACCCTGAAACAGTAAAAAATTAAAGTGTCTTTTTTTTCGTTGTCATAAAATTGGTACAGTGACCTACCCAAACCCAAACGAAAACAAAACACACACACTTTTTTACTGTCTTCTCACTTTGCCTTACTCTTTTTGTTGAGGCTTTCGCTTTTGCATTCGATTTTCAGGCTTTAAATAAATACCTTAATTTACAACCTTTTATCGTCTGGTCTTGGTCTAGACCTTAGTCGACTAGGCTTACTTGTCAGAGTCGATGAGTGTGTGCAGTAAAACGACGAAATAGAGGAGCTTAAACTTTATGGATCTATTCTACTGGATTCATCACATCACGTCACACACACACACTCCAATGAAATATCGATAGCTTATTTTGGTCATATAAATATATATGCTCTTGGAAGTATATATAGATTTCTTATTAAATCAAAGAGAAATCTATTATTCCATCCATACATCACAACGGGAGTGTAGCAGACAAGTGCATTGAAGCCAAAAAAAACCTGCAATGATATTCGAAGACTTATAGAGGCCTACCTTGGGTTTGTTACAGATTTTTACCCTCATCCACAAGTATTTTTTTCTCACTGTAACGATACCCGTAATAAAATGACTATAAAATTCGAGTTAAGTCCATATAATAAACCGTTATAGTAAAGGCACTTAATGTTTATTATACATATATCCTGTGACAAGGAGCACACTCACTCGACGGGTTAAAAACTCCGTTGGTGGAGAGTAGGAAAAGTATAAAAATATATATGTATACGATAAAAGCGAGAAGTAGTCATCATCACTCCTTCACGCAAAAATCGCCATTTCAGCTTTATAATGTACCAACACGAATACACTTACAACTGCGCACACCGAGAATATACCACCAACATTATTAGCTCCATTCCTCCCGTCCGTCGCTCTTTTAGCAAAGCCCTGAGCAAATGTGTATACTAAGTTGATCAATGAAGAGAGATGTCATAAACAACGAAAAAGGTTTGCATTTGCAATATGTTATTCATATACCATATGTATTTGGATTGACGCTAATTTCGCTTTGCAAAACTTCTTCTCGGAAACTCTCTCTGATGCTTTTTATTCTCGGAGCTCATTCATACTCGGTTAAATTGCTCTGCCTATACATATACTGCGTAATGCGTAAACGTACGCAGAAAATTTTAAAGCCCAAAATTATTGTCTTTTAAACGTTCGTCATCCGTTTTGCTTGCTCATTGAGCCAATTATTAAGTCATTAAACCCGTGCACACCTGCTGCCCGTCCAATAAACTTTTGTGCACATATTTGTAGTTACAAAATACATAAATTCCGGCCACTATTTGATGTGTCGTTACCATTAACGGAGTAACATTAAGCGATAAGTACTTCTAGTGTATGTATACATCAAAGTTTTTACAATCTTCATATACGAGGATACAGTTGAAACGTAACCGATGTACGAAAATAAAGCTTTTTGTATATAATGTAATTATCTTGACGATTAATCGCATTGAAAACGATATATCCTCGTACATGAATTGCTTTTTAGTCGAATCTCGTACACTGATTGACATTAAGTCTAACAACAGTTTGCTCACACTAATCTAAATATTTATTATGTGAAGGCTGATCTTTGAACTTCTCTGCAAAAAGAGCATCCCTACTTGAAGGATTACGTATTCCACCAGCATACGATTCCATTCTCTTATCAATTCCACGTGCAGAGTTCATTATATTTTTTCGGAAATGGGATACACACCACACACAAGTACGTCGACATTTGGAGAAGATTGCAGAGGATGATACGGTTCAGGTTCAGTATGCGTATGGAGACGAGGAAGAGGGAAAAAACCAGAGAACCAAATAATCTTACACCTAACAGGTCTCTAATTGAAGTCAATCTATTTCAAAAACATTGAATATTATTGTTATTATGCAGACACACATATGCAATTAAGTGATTTCCCACGCAGTCAACCGATTCCTTCTCAAAGTGCACGGACCATGTACATGCATATTAAATTCAGGTTATATACATGCGGCAGAGAAAAGCTTATAAAATGCCGGTTGCTCAGACGGAATATTATGCCGTACCTCACACACTCACACCTTCACCTTGAGTTGAGAGATCTTGAGTCAGGAAAAAATACATTTTTCTCCGCTTTTTTCTAAATCCTTACTCAACCAACCCAGAAAAAATCCAAGCACACACGGCTTAGCTCAGTCAGCGGTGAAGAACTGTCAAAATCGTCAGACAAGACAGGTGAGTGTGCAAAAAATACGCAGCCTTAGAATATACAAGCGCCTCAGCTGTATACAGTTTACATTACAATTACAAACATGTAATTACGGCACACACGTGAAGAAAAATACACATGAAGTTTGAAAAAATTGCCACAATTACAACAGATTACTTTATTTAACTGGGTGTTGTATTCGTGTAAAATATGAATTATTTCTTATGAATGCGAAGAATCATAACAATTTCCGCGAGAAGCAAAACTGCATAATATGCAGTTCATGTACACAAAGGAACAAGCGGATTAATGTTTTCCATTTTTTCATATGAGCTCAACGTGAAAAGGCAACTTCCGATGAGTTACTGATGTACATATTATGTAGCTCTCTCCGGAGTATTTTTTTTGCAAAAAAGGCAGCTGATCTCTTTTCACCTTTGTACAAGTAAGAATCAAAATTCTTCTTTTATGAGCTCTGACAGCACTCACACACCTACACGTTACGTGTAAAAGTGGTACCTGTCTTAAATCAACACACGCGGAATATAATATCATGTGCACAACACTTCGCGGCTCGGAATATTAAGAAAATTGCTCATAATCAAGTCCAATTACTTCTGAGTTAAATAAAAAGGTCAGGAGCAAGAGAGGGAGAAGAAGAGGGATGAGGAGTAGAAGCAAAACAATGTTGTTTTTTCAGAAGGATGTGATCCTGTCACTGATAAGACGAGCCAGCACCACAATATTATTCCATCACCATCATCCAACTAGACAGCAACGTGCTCTCAATTCAGTGCTGAAAAATTATGTATATCATCATTTAAGCATTCATTCTTCGTCTGCGTGAAACTTTTCTCTGAAGTGTGTCTGAAGAAAACACGACAGACAGGCACGAGCACAAGACGTCTTTTTCCTTTCGGTCAGAGTGCGTGCGATTTAACACGATGGATGGAGGAAAACTGTTATTTCATTAATTTGCCCGGAGCTTATCACCCATTCTCAACTTGAAATATGAATAGTGTGGAGATAAAGTACAGCTAGAATTTGCTCCAAGGTAAAGAGCAAATTAAATATCGTATGTTTATTGCTAGAAGTTGATAGCAATTTGTTAATAATGTGGTCTCGAATATATCTCTGTATTTCTGTTACATTATCATTCTCTGCAGCACACGACCACCTTTGGCTCAAGCTTAAGACAATATCATCATAAAAATGATAAAAAGTGATGCAGTGCAGAGAGAGAAGAGCCCAAAAATAAAAATGCCACTATCGAACTGAAAAATTGAATGCCCTCATGGTTTTATATGGACTGTAAAATAGTGCGTATGAGATTAGATATCGTGTCAAATTGCATGCCTTCTCGATGTTAATACAACAACTCCTTTCAAGTAAGTATATAGGTGGTGGGATGTGCAAACATAGACACGTGTATACTATATATAATTTGAGTGGTATCATTATTTGCTAATTGCATAAATATATCATATTAATAGTCTTGTGGATAGGGATTACTTGATTTTCCATTGTGTTTAAATTTAATTGCAGAGGTATGCTAAAAGATATATATAAAGCTGTTGTTACAAACAAATCCACAACATTCCAGTTACTCCAAAAGTATATTGTTGTAGGAAACAGTGCATCATTCTTAATAGTTTGAAAATTACTGAATTGAAAGACAGACTGAGATAAATATGTCATGCTTAAATATAAATTAGTAAGTCATGAACTGAAACGCATTACTTATACATACGGAGCCAAAAAAAGAAGTTAGAGTGGAAGTGGAGTGGAGTAACCGGTGTACAGAGAGTAAAAGACGCACACGGTACCCATCATGTAAATTGCCTTTGGCAAGAAAACAAGATGTCTAGTAGAAATGCGTGTATTGCATTTTCATAACCACCACTTTACCAACCCACAAAACATCACTGTACAATATACAAGCAATACACTCGAAGGAAAAAGAGAATGCTGCCGGGGTATCCCCAAAAAGCATCATATTCACGGTTGGATAGAGCAATCAATCATTCTTAACTGCGTGCTTGGTCATTGGTTCCTCTTAAATCTTGCTCATCTTGATCAGTCTGTCATGGGTGGGGCTTGAGTTAAGCATGTCTGACTTGAACTGACAGCGTCATTTCATTTCCCATAGTTCACGTAGATACGCTGAACGAACCAATTTAACTTTAAAAATTTCACATTCCATATGCAACAATGTATTTTAAGTATGAATTCGCATTGAAAAAGTACAGTTCATTAAGTCCACACATATCTGAATGTGAAAAGCAGAGTGTAAATGAGCTTCGGAGCAAATATTATGTCTGATGGTAGATTTTTTTCGTACTACCGCAAAATACATTTGCTTCTCATTCCACTTGATAGCTCGGGGATACGGATACAGCGAGAAATTAATCCTGATAATGTTTTACAAAAGAGGATAAAAAATCCTTTTGCAATTACGATATGCCAAGAATGATAGCACATCGCGAAAAAAAGTTGGCGTTTATCAAAAATGGATCACCAACTGAGAGCTGAGAAGAGCTAAGGAGAATCTCCTTTCAAGAGCAAAAACTCCAACTCCACAATCTGCGGTAATTAGATGCATTTTAGCTGAAGTCATTGAGATTTTTGCTCCTTTTTGTCTGAATTACTTTTGTTGAAGATGTGGAATGAGAATATATGGCCAACAGGTTTTGCTGTGAAACAAAATGCATTGATTTATCCATGTATGCGTAAATGTAGATAATATATTGTAGTGTACGTCATATACATATAGACTCTCTCATATTATAATGATATCAGGTGTCTGCTGGTGGAATCAAAGGTTGAAACTTGAAACTTGTTCGTAATCGTAATGAGTAGCAAAAATGTGCAAGATCCCGGGATCTGATTTCAAGCTAATAAGGTTGATTCTCACAGTCAGCCGAGCTTGCTAATCACTCCTTCGAATTTGTACCAATTCCATCCTTTTTTCTCCCTCTCTTTCCTCAACACACACCACTGAAATTCATTAGCTTAAACTTGGCATCGTATCACATAGTGGCAGAAAAAAATGAATGAGTAGAACGGAAGCGAAAAAACTTCAGTTAGAACAAGATCGCGGATTCTGAAATTCATTTACCATTTTCCTAGAATCTGGTGCAACCCTATGTCACGCTTAGAATGAGGATAAACAAGTGTGAAAAACCAAGGGTATTTATTAACATCTATCATAATCAGCAAGAGAATCAATGAACATATGTAATTTGAGTACAAATAACTCGTAAACGGCATATGTTAAGTATTAATGAGAGAAATAATACGGGACAAAACTGGATCATATGCAAAAAACTACTATTTCCATCAACATCAATTATCAGGATTCATGGAACTGCTGGTATTCCACAAGGTTTTTAATGGTTTTCTATTACGTTGCGTTAATCTCTATTGTTTTGGCATGAACTCTCCACTCATCATTTGAGATGAGGAGATAAATGGAGAAAGGTACAAAAATGCTAATCATGCAACAGTCATTAATTGATTAGCAAAACCCTTGCTCGATTCGCATACCAGACCAGGTGAGAGAGGTCTGATAAAACCAGCTGTTTAACATGGACACACGGCACATGTCTACAACCTTATCAATGTACTGAATCAAGACAACACGTCACAACAAACCAAAAATCCTATGTCAAACTTAGGCTTAAATAAAAAGAGTCCATGCGTGAACAAGCTCCTAAATACTTTGTGTGTGTTTTTGAAGTATTCTCGTGTGCCTTACAATTACAACCCATTCACCTTTTGGTATGAAAGAGTGAAACTTTTCAATAATTGAATAGAATCCCAATTAAAGTCGAGACGAGAAAACTGATTGACTGACGATGAGTGAGTAAGCTTAGCTTTTATATACATTTTTACATGCTTGAATGAACCTTCTTGAGTTGTACACATCCGTAGAGCGTTTTTGGACTGACTTTTTTTTGTTCAGCTACGTGCAAAATACTTGAGTCGAAGGGGGGAAAACGAAGCAAACCAGAGATTGATTAAATTGATAACTAAATGAGTATGTATATACTATGCGTAACATTGTATAAGGAGCAGACAAGTATGAATTCTTGTTGAAACTCTAGAGCAACTTTTGTAACATGAGAAACTTGAAGAAGGGAAGGATTTGCGTTGGAGTTGGAGTGGCCAGCAGCTAGCTTGAATGCTCACAGTCATCGTTTCATAGTTGAGTTGGTAGCCGAGCACATTTTGCACTCACTCGTCTCCCTCTCCACATCATCATCATCTCATCAATATGAAGTATCACTATATCTATTTATCTAGAGGATAGTATGAGCATAATCAGGGGAAACAAAAAGTAAACGGATGATGATTCTAGAAAAGCCGGTCAATCTTTTAGCTCGAGGCAAAATTGTTAATGAAATTTGATGATGATAATCATAATGTTTTTCTTCACTGGTGAGCTTTTGCATGTGGCTCTTATATTTTCAAGTGAAGTCTATGTATTTTTCTTCGCTCGTGTATACTCCCAGGAAAACTCATTTTCCTTAACAGATTCATTGTGAAAATTATTTTATATTGAATATACTCACAAAACCACTCCGGTGTGCACATTGTTTTTCATTGAGAAAAAAAGTTTCTCTTGGCGGCGGTAGGTATAGGATGCATATGTACACATAAGAGGGGAAAATGCAAAATAAAAAATAGCTAATTGGAAGTAAAGTTCCGTCTGTAAAATGTATACAGGAAAGAGGAAACGAAGAGGATACGTTTTTTCACAAAATAACTTATTGCCCCTGCCTTCTAAATCTTTCAAGGTGCAGCTGACTGATTGACAGCTCTTAGCTTGTGCTAAAATGTATGTGTGCAAGCGCCCTACCGCATACAAAACTCCTATTTCTAGAAAACAACATTTTCTTTCGATCATCATCATGTTCCTTGTGAACAATTAGCCATTCCACCATCATTGACTTTTGGGAAGGGATACTTGAATTTTTTTGTCTCTTCCTCTTGTCTACTACTAATGTGCAATGTGTCTTTCATCCGCTCGAGTATCTTCACTAAATAAGAAATCCCGTCTTGTCTCCTTGTCTCTCTACTTCTCTCAGATGCATAATTGCACTTTTCCAAAAAAAATCAAGTCAAGTGAAGAATGAGGTTGTGTATATATCTATTACAAAGCTGCACTGTACTTTACTTAAATCCTGCCAATTTTAAAGAATCGCTCCTCTGACATCGTAAAATTCTCTGAGGAGTTCTCAGGTTTAACACGGGGGATAATATTGACATTCCAGAAGAAGTTGTAAGGTATTCGGATTTTATAAATTAGAAAGTAGAGTAAGTCGCAGTGCATTTGGAATTCTAATCCAAACCCCAAGCGAAAACAAGAATGTTTCAACTTGTGCTCCGGATTGGCTCTATATGATATTTAGGGAAAATTAACAGCATGGGATGTCATGCACACTTTTGCATGCCACAAAAAAAACTCACGACAAAAAGACCGTTTCTAGAATAGTATATAAATATTGCAAAAAAACATGCACAGTCCCGTGGTCCGTTTTGGCTATGCCATCATCCTGCCACACAATTTCAATAATCCGTGACATCAGCGAATTGGCAATATGCATTTAATATTACATGCCTTCTGAATGTTCTGAACAGCAAAAACGGAGTCAAACTGTGAACTAATGCATGCATTTAAACAGCGTGAGCAAACAATTGAGACAACGATTGGAAGAGGTAGTCGGTGGTAAGTTGGTAAAAGGATATTATTATAACTCGTTTCACAAGAGAGCAAAACCTGGCCTCTGAAGTAAGTAAATATAGAGTCAACAATAATCTATAATATTTATTATTAGCAAGAGTATGTAACGTGCGCTTAAGGTAGCTACATGTTAACTTATAATCATATGCATAACCAAACCACTGCACTGGGTACGTGGGTACAGCAACCAGTGCCATTTACCATCATTTCTCTTGTGCATAACTTGACGAAGAACTGGTTCAAGTGTTCAACTCATTACCATGCGTAATATCACGTATGAGTGGGAACAGCATAATTATCCGAATTTATTTTTGTCTGTGTGGCATTTCATTTGACGGGGGCATGCCGAAACTCTCCGCTGCTCCTTTTGATAACAAGACAAAAACAAGAGGAGAAGCAATAGAGATTGAATCCAAGATGCATACAAGATGATTATGAATTATTTTCATTATGCCTATATGCTCGGTCCATATCTTAAGCAAAACAAAATATAGTTCACTTCACACAGACAAGTTTAGATTCGACGTGTTTGGTCTATACGTATGCATACATACGCGTAGAAAAATGATGGTTTATTTATTCACATTCTTGATCGTTTAAGAAATATTGGAGCAGCCTTATTTCAGGGATGATGAGATGAAGTTTTTGATACCTCTTTGGTGGAAGGGAGGGAGCTCAGAGAAAATATTACGAATCAAAGGATTCCTCTATTACACAAAGAAAATTTTCCAATGGAATATGCTCAACAATGGACCATTGTATTTAGTAAACATGCGTCCATTCCTACAGCCATACGTCCATCTTTCCTTTTGCTGGACTACCGACACCGACACGAAAAAAATCTCTCTCCTCTCCTCACAGGGGAAAACACGTCTACGTGTATAAAAGCTCAAGTTTATTTTGATTAAATCAAATCCAACATGCAAATAATGCTGTCAGCTTGCTCGTGCTGTTCCTTTTTCTTATTCGCTGTGGGTATGCTTTCAGTAGAGAGATCGAGGTAGGAAGGAGCAGGGGAAAGGAGAACACACACGTTCATCAATTCGCGCACACACACAACGCGCTCTCAAGTTTTACTTATCACACAACTGTGCGCTCTCTCAGCATTCATCTAAACAATGCACGGCAACTTGTGTGACTCATTTTTGTATATACTTTTTGTGAAATAAAAAAAAGTGCACTGGCTGGTGTATACAATTGGACTGCTGGTTACTAGTTACTTATAAATATATTAGCCACAATGAAGTATGTTGTGTGTGTGTGATCTGCCATCACTGCTCCTAGATCCTCATTGTGAGTTTTCTATCAGCCAAAAAGAAACTTGCCAACTCCAACAATGTAGCTGGCTGCTTTATCATGATGAGCAGGAGCAACAGTAGCAGAAAATACTTTGCCATTTGAGAGAGGAAGAAGGCAAGGCAGGTCTTCTTGTTGTCATTCATTATTCCAAACACTCAGCAACATATCATCGCGCTGCGTGAGAATGCGTCATTTTTTTGTCAAAACAAAGGGAACGAAAAGAGGAGAACATTTGTATGGCGATATGAGTGTGAAGTGAATAGAGAAGAGAGAAAAAGAACACGCCGAGAGGAGCGCTTATGTTCACATCGAGAAGAGAAGAAAAGTCGCTTTTTCTCAACTACATTTTGATAAAAAAAACGCTCGAGCCTCTTCTCATGCATGTTTATCTTGACTACACAAAAGGGGACAAATCGACTTGTCTAATAAGCCTGTCAACCTTCATGCAAATTCGCTGAAATATGTACATTTTAGCAGGTTATATACACTTTTTGACCAAGTTAAAATCATTTTCATATGCTGCAAGCAACTGTATTGAGTTTAAGCCTGAGTTGAGAAAAGTGTGGTATTGTGCACGCATTTTGGGCTTCTCCACATGATAATCCCCTCCTTTATTGTACACTTGTCATTCTTGATTTGATCAAACCCATTTTCTCCATTATTCTTGAGTACCTTGCTGACTTCTGCACATATGTCTTCATTGACTACTTACTTATTCCTCTCTCTGTGTGCAATAATGTCCACTGATACAACCTCTCACTCTTTTATCCCTTCTAACGACACACCACCACCACCACCACTCGCACCAACAAAACTACTTCATTTCTTCAAACGGAAATATATATGCTAATCGATAAGTTGTCACTCAGGAAAAAAAGTTTCATATGAGCACAATTTTGGTATAACTTCTTAATGAATGCAAACATGGGCTTGTACCAGGCTCGTGTGTATCTTTTGTCCTGTTATACTGCATTTCAACCAATAATTTCCTTTCAAGATCGTGTTCAAACCAATTAAAGGAGGTGTTGATAGTATCAAAAGGTAGTAAAAATGTGACATATAAATGGTCTCTGCCAAAAATTTCCATTAACTTTAATATCGCTCTCGCTTCAATGCAAACAAAATCTGACTGGTTCACAAAAAGTACGTGAAACCCATAATGAATGCTTCACCTTTGCTCTAATCGTCAGAAGAATGAATGTGTAAATTTTATAATCATCATAAGAACGAGGTAAGGTGTAGGAGAGACTTTTTCCTTCTGACTAACGAATCATTTTTTGGGATGTCACTGAACTTTTTCCCAATAATTATAAATTTACCGTTTACCGCATTGTTTTTATATAATATTTCGTAGTAAAATGATTGTTTTATATCGCAAAGTTACACTCAATCCCTATAAGGAAGTGCATATGATATACCTTCTCATGTCTGTATGCGTGTATAAATACATTTCAAATTCCACAAATTTCCACTGAATTCCTATATTTTTGCTGAAAAAAGTCGGAACGCCTTTGCAAGCTACTTTGTCTAAACTTTGAACCCTCAAAATGTGCGATGTGAGTTGTTTGAGTAGTTTTTTTTCACCAAGAAGCCTGTCCATCTGTTCCGAACGTCGGAAAAGTATCAAAGGAAAAGGATGACTGGTTCCACTTCCACTATAAACAGAGAAATGGCTTGGAAAAAAGTACACACTATACCACCACACATAAAACGTACGTTCGTATGTATTAAACATGATATGATGCGCGGTATTTCCAGCAAAACATGTGAACTATATAGGACACTAGTTCAGAAACTTCATCTTCCTCAATAAAATCTAAATTAGTAATATTTCGGTCAACGGTTATTTGAGGAGATGTTATGTCACATAGTCTTGTTACTAGTCCAAAAAATGCGTAACCCTTCAATCTTAATTGTGTTAACATCTTGCCATCTTAAGTTAAATCACAATTTGTTTAGACAATGGTTTACTTTTATATGATTTTGTATGACTCTAATAAGATAACTACACCACCTAATAAGCATATATACTGCCTTGAAAGCAAACAATGTGTGTAATAATATTTGAATTGGACATGCAATAACCATTATTTTTTATGTTTGTTATACTGCATTACATTATTACACACAATAATAGTATTCACTCTCTGTTCATCTTCAGAAAGGTGATGCGCTCTTGTGATGCTGATGATGATGATTATGATGATGATGGTCCGCATCATGCAAAGTGTTGTAAATTATGGCTCAAGTTACTCACTATAATGTGCCTCAACACCATTAGATGAGCTCGGTCGGCAGCTTTTTTGTTCACGTTTTTAGTGGTGTGGTAGTGGTGATACTATAAGTTGGCTAGCCATTTCGCATGATAATGGGCTCATTAAATCACATTATCACCTTTTCAACATGCTCATATAATAAGCTGCTAAAATGGTGTGAGAGTGAACAGTGGACTCTCTGTAAGTAAACATATTTGTCCACTATCAGGATCATATGATGGTGATTACACGCTAATTTATCTTAATGGTGGTAAGCTCTTCGTCCAATCTCTTTTTTAACAGGGATCACACACGGCATTGTAAATAATAAAAATCATTGTGCTGCTAACAAATACGTCAATAGCAGGGGAAATGGCTTTCTCAAGCGATGAAATATTTGCACATTTATTTACTCACTTAAAAAATGCAAATGTAATCCTACCACCTCATTTAGTAAGCACGAGAAATTTATACAAACCGACTAATTATCACTTTTAGGAAAAGAAAACAATCATGAGTGTTCTTCCGAAATATCAGCAGATATACGTATACTCTGTATGAGTTGAATGAAAGATGAAGTAAGCTTTTATTAGGGGCTGGATGCAACCAAGAATGAATGGAATGCAGTGGAAAATATTTCCTTCTTTTTCCTCGAAAAAAATACGTCTGAACAAAGTTTCCAATTCACATGCAGCAATTATTTCCCTGTCAAATTTACCTCCAACAACGAAAGGAAGTTACTTTGCATCTCGATGTAACATCATTAAACTAAATGCGTACACACACACGGCGCAGTAGTACACTTCCCCAAAGAGCTAAAACACTTTTTTGTATTAGTTCCAAATCATGCATACGATGCAGAGAATCTTCGTACTTTTTCCCCTAATTGAATGAGTGTAAAGTAGACGACACGTCTTTAACCAGTCATGATCATCATGATCATCGTCATCTTCATCCTCATCATTATTATCAAGTGTGTGTGTGTGTGTGTGTGTGTGTGTGTGTGTGTGTGTGTGGAGCTTGTGAGCTCATCCGAGCCAAGTCCGCCAAGACGAGCACAAAAACTTCCTCTCTCTGGCAAATGCATGAGAAAGATGAATGTATTTGTGTACATGTTTTTAGCAGTAGAGCGAGGTGATCCGTGTCAGACAAATGGGTCCATATGGCACTATTTAACCGTAATAAAAGCAGGATGAAGAAGTGCCATGGAGTGAGAGAGAGAGAGAGAGAGAGAGAGAGAGAGTTTTTCTCAGAGAAGAAGATACAAATAAAATGTAATGCAATGTTAAAAAGCTTACAACTCTACTACACCAACTACATGTATATGTGTAAGTCAGTCAGGCAGTTTTTCAACTTCATCTTGTAAACCAGCCTTCGTGTAAGCAACACATGTATTATTTATCACAGTAGACTTCACCCTTTCTTCATCTACATATATATGTATGCACATGCATGTTTTCAGAGCACAGCCTAAAAACTTTCCCTTGTCTCTGATACGCATTATACATTATTGCTACTGTACCGAACTACCGACATAAGATTGTTCACTGCGCATTATACGCTTCATATTTGCAATTTTCATTGCCAAAATGAAATTTTGAACTGTCCATTTGTAACTAAAGAATAATCTTTATCCCACGCATAAATTGGGGTACATTTACCGTAATTAATTAAGTGATAAATTTATTAGAAATGGACATAGATGCAAATTTAGCACCTTCTACAATGCAATTTTTACAACGTGTATTTAGCATCATCAATTAAGATACCCGACGAATCTACGAAATCAACTGCTATAATTGAGACATACTATTGTATACTCATCGACTAGCGAATCTCTCTTTGAATGTCTGGAGAATCTCTTGTGACAGCTACTAGAGGTCTTAACTTAAATCTACGTATCATACAAATTTGTGAGTGAACAGTGTCTGGACTCTGGACACATCCACGAGTGTCGGTATAAGATTAACTAAATGACTTAGTTTCTGAATCCACTTTCTGAAGTGTTATGAATATGATGATTAATAAATGTGGAATTGAGATAAAACACGTACAAGTGTATGATGACATCATGTGTCACGCTCACAAAGTATATATTTTGGCCGTTGACACTTCCAATTTCAACGCTGCGAAGATGTAAGTACACAAACGTTGTACCAACGAAAAGAATAGTTTCTTTCACTTCTTCTCTCTACTGCGTTTTGCAGGTTAGATAAAGAAATTCAACACAATTTCGTGATGCAAGACCTAAATGAATTGGACTTGAAACTGGGTAAATTTAATGAATTAACTCACATGCTTGTCGTAAGCAGAAGAGAACGAGTTGAGTGCAGGATTATGGTCGTCCTCCGTAGTATCCATTGTGTGCGCACAAAACAAAAAACACTTAAACAACAATTTTGGCACTGGAGACACGTCAACACTTAACAATCCCATGAGCGATCTCATATTTCATGGAATTTTTTCTGCAAACACGCTAAATGACTAATAGCCTCTTCGAGCAGGTTAAAACTATTAAAATTTTATAATGAAAATTACGAGGAACTTGGAGGCAAGTATAATTTGTCGTATACAACGAGACTATTTCAATCTAGGCTCCCTCGTCCAAGTCAAGCTGAAAACTGAGGGAAACGAAAAATATCTGGTCTCGAGATCCAGTTAGATTCCATCAATGATTCAATATCCTTGACTTAAAATTTCGTGTTGTATTTTTTTCTATTTTAACTCTCTCTTCGAGAATTTATCTTCCAAGAAATTGTATCTCTCTCTCATAAAAAAGCAAGCAAGCTGCTCATCCTTTCCTTTCAAAAGGGAGCATATATCGACTAACGCGGTGGCATCGATATTTTCCTTCTTTAAAAGTACCACCAATGGGTAGTATAAACGTATTCACAATAAAAAAGAGAGAGTGAAACTGACCTTTTTACAGAAAAAATTAGGGATAAAAAAGTACAATAAAGACAAATGCCTGGGTTTTGGTTCACCCTTCTGTTTTGAATCGTCGTGAGCAGGCTAAAAAGGTGTACTCTATTTAGGGCACACGAAAATGTACCTATGCGCTTCTTTTATACACGATTTTTACACCAAGAAATGAGCTTTCAAATAAGCTCAACCCGTCATCTATTTTTTTACTCCAGCTTCCTGAAGCAATAAAAATGAGTGGTCCGACATCAGTAAAAATAGTATCGCCGTATGGGTACCTTCTTGACTTCTTTGTTGCAACTTGTTCCATTATGAAAGGGCGCAATAAAGTATAAGAATTCGAACGTTCTTATGAATCACCTTTTTAGTGCGTTGCACTGATTGGGAAAAACTTCATTTAAAGATATTCATTTTCCTTACAATTGGGATAACTGACAAGTTTTGACTTAAAGATGAAAGAATTAAGTTTGTGCAAGCGTTTTTGCTTTTTGATAATTATTTTTTATTGACCACCGATCACGTGTATGCGAAAGGATGCAAATAGCGTAGAAATAAATTAAGATTTGATTGATAAGTAAGTACGAATACATACAAAAGTCTTCTATTGTAATTATGTGAACATTCTACAGCGAATGCTGTTGTGGTCAACTGGAATTTATAGATTTATTGTTTTATGGCATATGCTAACATTTTTTAGATCTCCTAACAAGGATAATCGTACACACTCCGCCGGTGTGCAAATTTTCACATTATTGTTCGCCAGTTTTGGACTAATAAAGTGCAAAACTATCAACATCAAGAATGAAGTATATGCATTTCCTTTCACATACATACATGCAGTTCTTCCAGCAGCAGACGAAGAAAACCCCGTCAGGGCTGTTTACTTTATTAGCGCTACTGATCTCGTCAAACAGGATAACCTTTTTTTTACAACGTGCATCTCTTCATGACAATATTGGGGGTAATAAACATAAAAATAAATTTGACGGTTAGTAGAGGAAAAAGGTACGTAAACATAAAAGTATATGTGTAGTTGGCATATATGTGTATGCACTATGCACATGCACGGCGAGTAGTCAAAACAAACCATTTCTTTTTATATGCCAATGCATATTATGTGTGTTCACTTTCATTGAGCAGCATTTCTACACATTTCTCAAGTGTGTAAGCGATTCTCTCATCTCCACTGCCACATGTTGATCTATAAAGGTGAGTAAATGCACTCACAATGTATAAACTAAAGTAGGCATACTTGCGACAAAAAATATATTTTTTCAATATAATTAATCGTGTGGTTTTTTCAGCAGGTGAATGTGACATTCGCATTTCCTGCCGTCCAAAATGATGAAAACAGCACATTTAGGAAAACTTGAAGGAATTCACAAATTGTAATGGAGAATCCGCCACCGGCAATTAATTAGCATTGTACGAGGGCGAGCATAAGAGTAAATGTTTTACTTTTTCCACATTTATTTGTATCATATCACAAGTTTGGGACAACTTGAGTCTCTTCTGGCGTAGAAAATCCTTGTCAGTTATATGATGAGCCCTGCTAAGAATACGAAATGAATATAAAGCTACACTCCATTCTCGTTCTCTCACATATTTATACGTAGAAATTTCTCTCATGTTGCTAGTTCAGAATACGAATAAGATTTTTCGAATGACGACGTGGAGTAGATTTTTTTTGGAAAAAGACTCTTCCTTAATTTAAAATCTTGAGGGAGTTGACAAGTGTGTGATTTGTATTAACGTGTGTCTTCCATGTGCACAAAATCCCATTGTCTCTCAACGCCAAACAAAAAGGAAAGCAAAACGCAGACAAGTATCCAATCTGAAATCCACCTCACACACTCACGTGTACTTGTTATATCTTATGTAAATGTCGGCACAACCACCAGGAAAAGACAAGAATTTCGAATGAGAAAATTTCTCCAGAGGAGGAGCACTGCGAGTATCTGCTGCTGATATCATGATATCATATATGCGATGTGTGCTCCCTTCTTTCTTCCTCGCATGGCGATACCACGATTTATTCAACTGACAAAAAAAAGACAATTGTGAAGAAATCGTAGGGAAGACAAACTCAACCGTCCTCGCGGCAAGACAAGACACACAGCCCGAGACTCTGGAGAACATGCAGAAAATTCATTTGAAAGTAGAATAAAGTCCGGATTTTGACTCGACTACTAGTCATTTAAGCTCTTGTGGGTCTCCTACGGGAACTGGTATAAATATATGCACGTGCATGTACGACCAGCTCAAGTTTCTATGAATTTTTTGCATACATATTATAACTCTCCTGTGTAACAGTACTAACAGTGTAAGTCGGAGCTCTCTCGCTTTAGCAGTTTTTTACCACAAATGTAATATAGACTGAGGACGCGGACAGGGAGAGCGTTGCGTGTGTCAAATAATATGCTGATGCATGCAAGCTTGCTTGAGCTTGCAAGATAATGATGTGTAAGTGACTGCGGTAGCTGGGGACTCGGCTCTCATTGCTTTTCAAATGACATTCTCACATTCTTCACATACTTTGATTAGAAATATATATTACACATATAAATATACATGCTATATATGCCTTTAAACTGGAGAGTCTAACAGGAATGGTACATTGTAGAAAATGTCTAGGCACGGGCGTACGTATGTATATATAAATGGACAATATATTATACATCACCCTTTTGTATCTGTAAAACTCTCAAATAATTCGTTCATTAGATCGAATGGAAATGCAAATGATCAACTTACGGAGAACAATGTGATATTGGAAGGAAAGCAACTATATGAAATTTTCGAGCTGGTGTATTTTCCACTCATTTACACAATGATTTATTTTTGTGAATATGAAAACGTATAATTGAGATCACGCACACTGCCATCGCTTTTGTGACCGTATTACAAACGTGTTGCCACACTCTACTTATTTGTGCTCATTACAGATAACCAAAATGAAACTATATTATTTCTCCGACTTTATTTCAAATTCGAATTCGTCTGAAATTTCGGTGAAACGTTCCTCGGTGATTTCCAGCGTGAGAATGAAATTCGTTGAGAAAATCGAATCATGTGCTCGCGTCGACAAACCTCGTATATGAGTTAGTAGCATGAATGAATTAAGATCGAAGAGCAAACTTTTCCGATGATAGCCATGTGATGATGACTAAACTACGATGAGCATACAACCCAACAGAGCAAAACTATGGTATATATGCCAGCATATATGTATCCCCACAATTTTATACTCGTCCGTCCCTTTTTTCTTCTCTTCTCCCTTCATTCCTCGTGATAATAATGCTAATGCATGACATGCTCTCAATCAACTTAAGCCAGCGTAGCTAGCTGCATATATGAGTCGACCCAGCCTAAAAAAGTGAAGCTAACTTGAAACTTGAAGTTTTTTCTTCACTTTTTGGCTTCGTCTTCTTGATGAATGACAAAATCAATATAAAACTAATACCGCCAGAGCATGTCCTGTTTACTCCTTTTTTCTGACTTGATTTTTCGCTCAGGCATTGGAATGGAAAAAGGGATGATGCTTTTTTTACAAAGAGAATAGCAGAAAAAAAGTTGAATGTGTGTAACGTATTTTTGTGTAAACGAACTCATGTGTGTGAGGATGATGCTTTTCTATTTCGACTTAGCTTCGAATAAGAGCTAAGTGCACGAATCACTTTTCCTTAAAGCGGCCAACTCTTTCGCTCTGCTTTTAGCCTCCATTACCACAGCCTTGTATGTAGAATTCTGGAACATGAATCGACATCGAGCTTCTCCGTGATGTCATATGAATGTCGATATCCTTTCACGAAGAAGCCCATCTTTCCGTATAAAAAATGCAAACACAACGTGTGAAAAATCATTTCACGATTAGAAAATATGAAGAGAAGCAAAAAAGGTACACAAAATGTACTCTTACGTCGTAACGATGATATTTTTTCAACGAGATGCAAAGTGAAACGATAGGACAAAAAAAGCAGTAAAAAAGGGTAACAAAAGGTTGCCTCAATTTACTTTTAAGAAAATAGTAAGGATGAACACTGATAAAAACAAAGAGAGAGAGGGAGAAAGAGAAAAAAATTATTATTTTGAGACACTTACCTGATGGAGGGTAAGGCGACGCCGAGATGGGATCTGAACCAGCATAAGCATTCCTAATGCTATATGCGTCATGAAAAGTGGAAGGGTCGACGGAAGGTCTCCGATCATCTGAAGCTGAGACTGCTGTCGAGGGCAAGTAAGATACTGGCTGACCAGGAGTGTCCATATGACTTGGCACACGGCTCGCGTACGGTGAGTAGTTCGCGGCGTACCAATTCTGAGCACCGAATGCTACTTGACACTCTGTGATTGATGAGGGGGCCGCTGGATGCTTGTAGTCATTGGGCCAAAAGGGAAAAGCATGACCGCCATGGTGTCCATGCTTGCGGTCGGAGCCGGGAGTGTAGTACGTCGCTGAACCCATTGGTGTGCCGTACGGATTCGACTCGAACGAGGAGACTTGATGAGCCGCTACTGCTGCTGAAGTGCTGGATGAACCGGTTCCGCTGCCACCGCTACTCCCACCACCACCACCACTTGATCCTCCGCTTAAGGAAGTGTCCACTGGTAAGGACCCTGGATAACTTGACCACGCTGCTTGGGTGATGCGGAAAAAAATTAAACATAATGAAAACCCGAAGTTTAGTTTCATTTTCACCATTTCTTACAACAACAAAACAAGTGAAATCCAAAATTAAGATTTTGAGAAACATTTTCATGCCTCAATAAGGTTGACAAATCAGATCCTTATATTCGATTAGTAAGTTAAGGTTTTAATTAAATTACAATTAAAAGGTATTTTAAGCATGTGTGTTGGTTGATTATCAAATTGCAGAACGGAGTAAATAATATATCATACATTTCACACAGGTGAATTACATATATATGACATATGTAATATGGGTAATTATCAAAACAAATCTACATTGAACTGTGGTATGTACAGTTTGGTGTCACGTAATAAGGAAAACTAAAATAAATATCAGTAAAAAATGAAATCCTGTAAATATATTTTTTATTGAACGAAACCTTGTATGTTTGTCGTGTGCAAAAAAGAAGGAAAGTATTTTTTGTGATTGTGAAAAAGAAGCGATTTTTTTCTGGTATTTTGTGTGGAGTTTTTTTAAGGTATTAATAGAAAAGCTCTCTAACCGGCAGCTGCAGAAGAGTGTCCCCCATAAGCGAGACTACAAGAGGAGGCTCCAGCAGCCGTTGCCCCACCACCCGCAGGGCCCACAGGTAATCTTTTAGCTGGGATATGAAGGGGTCCCGTGGTCGAGGCCGCAGAAGGAGAAGAAAGTGAGCTCCCGTTCGACAAGGGCAAGGGCATAGAGGAAACTATCGGAGAAGTTGACTCGAGTTTAATTGTGTTATTATTATGATTATATGGTGGACTTGTTGTTGATGAGATCGGAGTGGTTGCTGACGAGCCGCCAGAGGATGAGCTGCCTCCCGCGCTTGTGCCCCCGTTTGTTGTGCTACTGCCACCGCCACCGCCTCCACCATCATCGTACAAACTTCCATTCATCATGTTCATGCGACCACAACTCAAACCGGAGGAAAGTGGAGGTTCTAATATGCCTCCTGAAGCTGAGGCAACTGCTCCTGGCCCACCTTCACGCAAGCAAGTAAATAACATTTTTGTTTCTTTCCTTTCCAAAATTTTCAGTTCAAAACTAAATAGTTTAAATTATTAAATCGTCTCTTTTTTCCCTTTTACAGTTTTTTTTGTCACGACTTGTTGCTGCAGTTAATATATAAACAGTCACATTTGAGATCAATATTATTACACCAAGTTTGTCGTCGTCGTCGTCTTGTGTTCGTTAAAAAAAGTTGGTTAAATGCCTTGATTGTATATGTCTCCTCGCACTTAACATGTTCTTTATTTTGCAAATACTGTTCCTCTTCTATAGTTTATGCATAAACCTATGCACTTTGCATGTGATGCCCTGTTGAGTTGAGAAAAAAATACAGCCGTGTTCTTCGTCCTTTTTTGTACTAATTAACGCAGAATAGTCGCACACTGATAAGCACAGTATGTTTTTCTACTGCACACTCTTGTCCGACTTTAATGAAGCTGATGCACAAAACAGTCATTTCGTTTAAGCGAGGAAGATATACATTTTTAGGTAAACTTGGCTACTGATTTTTTTAGATTGAGTAAAAAAGAGTTTATATTCCTTTTCATTTGCCACAGTTTAACAAACCGCAATCTTCATTTGCATTCTAGTTATTTTCTGTTTTGTCTCTCTTTCCCTTGTTCACTTTTTGCTAAATTTATTATCAATTAAAATCAGTGATTTTTCCATTCTCCTCTTCCGTTCAGGATGATTGTGTGCCTCTTGTGTATAATTTTCACTGCATCTTTTCCCTTGTCATTTTTTTGCAAATTTGGAAAAATTCAATCTGTAAGAAATGCACAAAAAAGGTGGAAAACAAAACTTCTTTAGAAAATGATCAAAAAATATTTCCTCTACAATATAATATCATTGATACCTATGCTGAATGATCAATCATAAAATGCAAATCTAATCATTATTCTCGCGAATGAGAGATGCGATAGCGGCAATATAGCAAAAATGCCTAAAATGCAAGTTTTTTTGTAAAAGAAAAAGGGAAACATAATACAGTTGACATGGACGATTTTGCTTGCTTGCTGAAGACATATTTTTCACATATGAATGGATAGCCGATACGATATCATATAAGAGCAAGTAAGTGCGGCAACAAAAGCAAAAAAATATATTGAAGACACACAAAAATACGAAATAATTGTATGTAACTAGCTAAATAACGAATTTAAAGGCAGCAGTACCATAACGCTAGGAAAGAAAAAAAGTAGCATAAATTCACAGACGCAGTAGTCTGTCCTGCAACCTCTTAACTAGCGAAAAAAAATATAATTCTTTTTGCGATTTCAGTTAGTGGATGAACGCAGGCGAGCAATGATATATGTAGCGTTGGTTGTTTAGAACGAGTTTTCTCCTTCTTCCTTCGTTTCATTTCATCACATCAGCATCATCATCATCATCATCGCCACCACACCACCGGCAGAAACGAAGAAGAGAGGTTTTTCATATGGCCCACAGCTCACTCACACAACAATACGTGAACAACAGAACAGCAGCAGCAGAAAAAAACTCCTTTTTCCTTCAACAAGTGAATCGTATCAGAAAAAAAGTGATGATGCCTCTGTGCATCTGCTCAGAACAGAGCTACTCTGTATATCAATCACATTTTGAAGTATGGATTTTTCTAATTTTTCAATAAAGGAATTCACTTAAACTTTTTCCCCATCATGTGCACATACAAATACCTACAGCTATATGCATGTTAGTTCTCTACCTGACTGCCTTTTTGCTTAATTGATTAATTTTTTTGGCAAAGTGATTTTTTCCTTCTGACAACGTCGACATGAACAAAAAACACAAACGACGACGGCTGTACTGTACACCGTTTGAGAAGCTTATACCGATCGAGTACTTGCTTAATTAAATGCACGCATTCTACAATTACAGTTTTTTAGTGCAAAAGGATTGTACCGATTGTATTTGCAACGACGACTCTTACATAGAAATGAAGATGACCGTAAGAGAATTGAGAATATCTGTATTTATTTGTGCCAAAGAAAATGTTTTCCGGAAAGTCTTGTAGGTAGGAATATATTTCACTAAAAATTCGTTCGTTCGATGTGTAACAACGAATATTTGTTGTCAACCGGCAGATAGAAATTGCTTAACTTCAAAGTCAGCAAATAGTCCGATTCGTCTCACCGACACTTTGCTTAAACACAGGTTTAGTTGTATGTTAGTTGATTTGTAATTGTCAAATTTGTACGAGACAGTGACAATGTGGAGCATGGTTTCTACTACCGCATTAAATATTACTACATACATTCATGTACTGCACTAAAGGATTATTCCATAAGCTAAAAATTGCAATATGAACATCTTTTCCTGAAAAAGCTATACGAGTTGATTGAATAGGCAATATCTAAAACGGTAAACAGAGATCACGACACGACCGTCATGCCGATTGTCAAAGAGAACAGAGGAGAGAAGGAGAGAAAAAACGGCGGCTCGAAGATCAGATCAGACACAGCAGCTTTATCCACGATCTTAACTTTGCTTCATAATATTTTGATTTTCAACTTGATGTTCTCATCTAATTTATTGGATCAGAGTGATGTGGAGTCAGCAGGAGTGCGTTTAATGCAATCAAGGAGACTCGAAAGAGCTTTTCAACAGAACAGCAAAAATATATGAGTTGAAGAAGAAGAGGGATTTTTCTGCTACTCTTCTACTCTATCTGTCGTCATCCTTCTAATCATTTTCTTGCCTTGTACTTTTCTGCTTCATTTATCTCATCAAATTGGTAGCATGAAGCTTTGCTAATTTTTTTTCATTTCAGCTTCCCTTCACATTTTTTTGTCAATGGTATGAGAACGAGCAGACACATGGACATGCACAGTTTTAGGCGATTGATTTTTTTCCTCATATTGTAAAATATTCAATACAATTTTTCCATTAAGGATTCACTCTTTTCTTTGTCCAATTTAAACATCACATGGCTGGCTACGCCGGTCACATGCTCCTTCAGTTTTTTAATCAGACTTCAATTAGCCATGGACGTGGAAGAAGATGATGATAAAAAATAGGAGGTTTTTATGAATACAATTTGATTATCGATTGGACCGTTTCTCCTTTCCACTTGACTCGGCATAATCGGCTTCAACGTTGGTGATCGAAACAATGATCTGTACAGATCAGATCAGAAGAGATCAAAGATGAAATGTGAAGTAAAGCATAAAGTGACCAATCCTCTTCTATCATGATTTTTTATCATATAATGACATGATGATTTTCAGCATGTTCGTTCGTGAACGTCAGTGGCTGCCTCTGCTGAATTCCTAATCAGTTTAGTATCAATCTTTACTCTTTTTTCTAATGCCAATCTTTCTGAAAATGAGTTCCTATTATTGTTAAAACAATGCTAAGAGTAGGATCACATGCTTTCTACTGTTTACTGTTTTTTAAGCATAATCTTTGTATGTCGCTACCTAAACTACTGTTTATGTTGCAAATTAAATTCCAGTGAAACAATGAAGTGACTTTCCTACCTCGATGACATACAGAAGGCACAAAATAAATATCATTCTTAATTTCGCGCAACATACAATTACGCAATTCTTCTATTTTTGCACGATTCTCCTCTCGAAGAGGAAGAGAGTAGAGGAAAGAGGAATGACGTAGAGAAATGCACCCTGTGGCTTTTCAAAGATGGTTATCTGACTCAACCCCTGTAGCTTTTGATGAGGATTTTTCGGCTTCTGGTGCAGGGCAAGAAGAGAGTTACCACGTTGCAAAATGCACTATGCACAAAAGTAGTAAGTACAATGTGCGCCTTCTACAAAAGAAATATAGCTACCTGGTGGCTGCTTTATCAGATCCCATTATGATCCTGATACAGAACACAGAGAACCATTAGGAAAAACAAAAATAAGCAAATGCACAAGGAGAACGATCCCCTCAGCTCTTCGACCGAATGTAACAATATTCAATGGAGGTATGCATGTCCACTTTGAGTAAGTAAGCATTGTTTCTGATTAACATCTGTAGAAGTATGCAAGTAAGCATGTAGATGCAGTTAAAATTGATCAAACTGAAATGTTACAAATACATGTGTAAATCGTGTCATACATGATAATCTAATGCTACCCCTCTGTTCTCCCGAATACTTTCGAGTATACTTTTTGACATTTAAAAAAATTGATAAATGTGGAAACACTCGAGACTTGTGTGAATGCAAAGTGATACTCTATCAGTATGTCAGATCAGGCAAGAATGCGTTCTGCTGGTTTGTAAAGGAAGTATTAGAAATTGCGTGGCTTATTGTACCCCAATTGCTATACGAAAGCCAAAAGGAATCATATTTGTGAGCATTGTGATCATCATATGTACACCATCGTTTCTCTCTCGTTTCTTAATAAACAGATACGCGCGCCAGTTTTCTTAAAACGCAAGTGCACAACGAACCTTATACTCTTGACTTGATCCTTATTTTGAGCGAACGATATTATGAACGAGCAAAGAAGCGAGTAAAGCATCCATCAAGTCGTCATCACACAATCCGATCTTTCTAACAGATCTTTTACTGTACATAAACGGGTGCACATATATGCTCGTTGGCAGTGATGCTTTCTAACTAAACGGCATCTCACATGATGAGGAAAAGAAACATGATCATGGTGTGGTGAGGTCAGTCGGCAGAGGATGTAATGAATTATCTATCCAACGCTTTGCTGAGTCCATCAGTCATATTTTGTTTGCATCTTCTTGCTCCCTTATATGCTTAACACAGCGAGAAGGAGAAAAGTTTGTTGAGAAACATATGTATCTCTCTCTCTCTCTCTCTTTCGATGTATCTGCATTCTGCATGTGCATAGGAAAAAGTTTATATGCTCGACTCAACATGAAAAAATACAACGAACGTAAAAGATGAAGCTCAAAAGGGCATCGTATAAGTGAAATAGCTAAACGTACGCAAACAATTATCATTATTAGCTGGGAAAATTTGATTGTAAGTAGAAATAGCGGTAGCAATTAGTATTTTTCTTTCTCCCAAGCATCCTTTTGGCACCTAATTCTTTAGTTTTTTGGAGGCAGTGCAGCGCGAAAAGTGCAGCAGTATTGAGAAGCATGATATTGAAATCAACAATGAAGAAGCATCATATAAATAAAGTGCATTAATCATATAAAACGAAATATGTAATCTGAGCACCGTAAAAATGGCTAAGGTCAAGAAGCACATTGCACACAAACATATACATACATACATAGGTTCAAGGTAACAACGGTAAGAAGAAGCTCTGCTTCTGCTCTGCGCAAAAAACTATTCAACCGTGCACAAACGTGCATTACATATGTCATAGAAAAATAATGAAATGAATGAAACTAATTATTTTTTCTGATCCGCAGCATAAAGTTTTAGTAGAGTTGTGTATTGCGTGTGTATGAAGAGTGAGTGATTAGTACGAACGTGCACAAAATTAGAAAATGAGATTAATTTGAAAAGTGTAAACGTCTACCGAATTAGTGAATGAAGATTATTGAAAGGAAAATAGGTATAAATATTTTTACAGTTGTAACCTTTTATATACGTACCTAGATGCATTCATATACAGACTGAGTGGACGATAGCTCTCGCCCTGATCACCAAAACATCACAGAGCTCAGGGTGAGAAGTGAGAGAGAGATATATATTTTTGGAGCACAGCTATTTTTTCCTATGAATCTTGTGCGATTTTTTTTGAGTTAAAGTTTCTTCCTAGACACCACAAAAACCCACCCGATTACATTATATCAGAGAGACTTAGAAAAAAGTCTTGAATGATGGTGGTATGGTGGTAGCGGTGATTCTCCTCAGGAAGGATGTATGTATATTATGCCTGTGTCTATCTCTCTCTCGTTTGATCCAGGAATCAGATAAATTCTCTTGGATATGTTAAACTTGACGTGTTTACTTTTCCGCGTGGAACACAGAACTTGCTGCTTCGACGGTTTCTTTTTTCTATTTTAGCAGCTGCTGATGCAGATCAGAAGAAAAAAAGGAGCAGTGTGTGTATATAGAGCCGGAGTCGAGTGGTGTGTATAGCTGTACTCCAAATACTACAATACACATTATGTACAAAACATATATAAATAAGCTAAAACACATATATGTCCAGATATTTACAATATATATAATATAAGGTAAGTAAATTTATAGCATCAGAATGTGTATATAAAATCTACAGTAATTACAAATTTGTCACTACAAAAAGATACTTTGATTGGCTACATAGGCAAATAGATACAGGATATTGAGGATATGAAATAGTTTTCGAAGAAACACAAGGAAGAATGTGTATATTTACATATGCAAACGTAGGAATTATATCAGCGATAATATTATAGCATGCGTTAGCGTCGTCAGCAGCAGCAGCAGCACCCAAAAATTATTCATAATTTTCAAAGAAAAATTTCGTATTATTCTATATTTCTTATATTATATTATTGTATGTATGCATTTTTCTGCTCCAGTGATAATATGAGGAACAAATACTCGCATGGTCTTTCTGGAAGAGCGGTAGCCTGCGAGAGCAAACAAAACTGCAAGACAGAAAAACAATCTGCTAAATTAGATAAGATATTTTGATACGTAGAAAAACAAAATGATATACGAAGGAGATTAGTGCATACTACGCGTGAAGTCGCAGCTATTATAAGAGTGCGCAAAAAACACTTGTGAGTTGTCTGTCAGTTTTTTTCTTCCCATTTCCTGTGAATCCTACGGATATTACACTGATAATAGTGATAATACGGGATATTTTTGTGCGTACGAAGAATTGAAATGAATTCAAATATTGAGACGGATTATAATATACAGCCTCATCCTCATAATTGCGTAGGTATTTAGCTAAAAAAGTTCTGCAACGCAACTTATCCGAAATGAGAAGCAGTGGATATGTGTATATCCTTATCACTTCTTCCACTCGAAGCGTCACAGTCTGGCGAGCGCTCTTGAACGGCTATATGCAGATTATAATCTTATCAGGAGATTATTAACTGAGCTTTTGAGTTTACTCAAGTTTCTTGAAAACTTTTCCCTTGTTTTTCGATACTTTATCCTTCTTTTTGCCACCACGAGTTATATTTTTTGTTGGTGTAATGAGTGAAACAAATATGCAAGGATGATGTTACAGATGTTTGCCCTCTTAATAGCATTCCGATACGCCCCAAACTTTATAAAAAATACAGAATTTAACCTCTGTAATAATTCTCTTACATATTTCGCGAAGAAGTTCCTCGCACGCACACCGGAACTCATTGAAGAAAACTGATTAAATATTAATAATAATTAAGAAACCAGCGGGGTGGCGCTGTTTATCCCTTTTTCTTGGGAGGAAAATGCATCACTCACAATAAAAATGAGTGATTGAACCAACTTCTCTCAACTTGCTTTTCTTTTGAAAATTTAAGGCAAGTATTTTAATGCTGTCAGTATTTTCCACACTTGTGATTTCAGAGAGAAGAGCTCATTGTTGCAAGCATGGTGTACTCAACTCTGACCAGAGGTAAAAACGAAGATGGTCAGGTTTAGACATGACATAGGATATTTCATCAGAAACAGGTGAAAATGAAATATTGGAGTACAAAGTGCAAAAATAAACAGATGATATTACAGCCGTTAGATTCAGTTATAAAACATGATTTGGTGTAGGTGCCATGTTGCATGCAAGGTTATTCATCAACAATTATTTTTTCTTGGGCAAGTTACATTTTTCAAAATATATGCACTTTTTTCTTCATGCAAAAATCCTGATAATATATGGTTTGGTAATTGTGGTATTTTAACGTGAAGCTTATTGTTCATACGTGTCCATGTATGTTTCATTACCTCAATATATTACGGAGGCAGTCACTTGTGCTGCATGCACAAGAAAAGTGTTTAATAAGCAAAATATTCTGGGTACGTGTTATGATTTCTGGATTCACTCGCGAGTTTCTACAATGCACATAATAAATCCTTCCTTCCTGTGCTAATCCACTATATACTTCACTCACCTCAATGTGACGTGGTGAGTTGGAGTTGCTAATGCTTGCAACCATTGCCCTATGCTACAGTTTCAGTCCAGTCGTTCCTCTCTACTACAAGTTTATTTTTATATTTTATTGCACACCCTCATAAAATACATACCTATATTTTTTTACGCATATCAACAAGAGCTCAACCTAGGAAAAAGGTATAATATGCTTACCCTAACTTAATCCTAAAATCCAATGTCCTTTCTCATCAAGCTTTTTAATCCATTCTGTGTGGGCATTTGTGATTATTGAACAACAATAACGTCAAAAGAATTTTTTTTAAACCCAGAAAATTCAAATTAAAAATTAGATCGGAAGCCCCAGTCACACTTGTTCACTTCTGGATCGGATCGCTTGCGATCCAAATTTTTGTTGCATCGGATCGGCTCGGATCGTTAACCGAGGTGAACAAGTGTGGCCCCCGTGTCTTTGAGTTGTTAAAGCTCCTGAGAGTACTGAATTAGAGCAAATTAGAGGTGACGTAATGCTAACCATCTCCCATTAATTTTATTCTCGCTTCTCCTCAGTTTCAGCCCCTTGTCAACAAAATTGAAATCAAAACGATGAGCAACAAGGGCGGGTATGGACTCCGCTTCAATCATTTTTTTAAATACAAGTTTTGCTTGTGAGTATATCTGTAGTGAGCTCCGCTACAAGTTTACAACTAGTGTGTTCGCACTCGGGCAAGTTTTACAACCAGTGCAATGGGGAAGGAACACACACACACTCATCCGTAATATTGTATCACCAGGCATAAATCAGTGTGTGTATGCAAAAGAAGCTTGCTTTATTTTGCACAAGGAATAATCATACGAACTTTATACGAAGTCAATTTTTTTCCTTGAGAATTTATAATGTGAGTATGATTTTTAATTGCTTTATTACTTTTCACGGGGCGGTCTTATCAATAAAAATCTCACATTATAAATACTGTGCAATTTCAAGTGCTCCATGTTTTCACAGCCCTGTTTTCAAATGTGTTGCTACTATTTATGTATGGAAACCAAACCAATAAAGCAATATCGGTTATATCTTTTTTTGAGCATAGAACACTTCATGCAAAATAAATACTCAAGCAAATGTTAACATGCAATTAATCAAAAAAATCTTTGGTGTACTGCTGCTGCTGCGGCTATTGCTTCAATGCTTGGAAGAAAGATAATAAATATTTTATAGCTCAACTGCCACTGAAACATAATATGTTTTAAAGGAAAGCGCAAAAACTCAGCTTCTCCACTGCGTCAGCTCGAGCTTCATAATTGAATATATATATATACATACACTAAAGAATAACTGATTTTTGATAATTATTTTTGTACTGACCAAGTCGTTATTTTCGCGGAGCGGACACAAAAAAAATTCTTGAGGAAAAATGGGCTCTGCTTCTTAAAGCGACACAAGTCTGCCTTTTGTGTGAAGTGACGAAGGATTCAGAGAAGGAAGAAGCGAGACGGGAGAGCTGAGAGTAAAATAGTTGGAGAAATACACTTTATTTATCTTCTCTCTCGCCTGAGGACTTTGGATTTCCTTCTCTCTCTTTTCCCGTATCGCAAGTGTGTGGATTCAATTGAATTGCAGTTATAAAGAGTAAAATAACCACAAGGAGGACGCACGTTTTTTGAGGAGACGAGACGATTACGATCCGATTCGCCACAGGCTTTTATGACTTTTTATTGTAGCTTCCGAACTTGGAGAGTGCGTTGAAGGTTGTATATATATGCATATGGAGGAGCCTTGTACAACATGGGGCAAGGAAGCTTTATGCATTTATGTTGTACGGCAGGACAGAGTACATTGTACACTTAACACACACTCCCACTCTCCAAAACAAATGATATAGTTTTTGGGTGCACACTCGGAGCCCTTTTCTCTCTCTGTTTCACAAGTGAGCTATATGTCCACTTAGCACATGATACAACAGTTATTAGTATTATCACTCTGCTGGTTAAAAATAGATATAAATGATAAAAATCCTTCCTTTATTGCCACTTTAGTAGAGAAGGAGTAGCACAGTAAAAAACTTGATTCATGCCCTTAATGTAATTTTTTTTTGTCAGAGATTAATTGGTAATAAGTAATTCCAGGGTGTGAGAGAAGAGGAAGATTGATGTTTTACACAGCAATTGAGTAATATTGTAAGATTGATGGTAATGACGGTGATGACGATTATTGTAAACTTGTAAATTATAGTTTTATAATATTGTGTGAAGATGAGCAGAAGACATAGAGGATATAGTAGTTAGTGTAGTAAACGAGAGTTGCACTCACAAAAGTCAAGTTTCCAGATTACATTCGTCTGGGGAAGAAGATGAATGGGCAAAGGAGTTTATTATATTGCTTTTAATTACACCCTTTAGCACGAGTGCATCAGACAGAGTAAGACGTGTTGCTCGCTCCGAAAATTGAGAAAATAGTATATGTGTGTGTCTATTAATAATAATAACGTTTCACACTCAAAATTGATGCACTTTTAGTAGCTATGCACTCTGTAATTATCGTCTTTAAAAGTACACTTTTCTCTCAGCAAAACACTAGGTTTTCATTTGAAGATTGAACTTTTTGTTTCTCAACATGCGTCAACAAACATTGCAATTGCGTTTTGTTCACGAAGAAGAAGTCACTATTGTGGCAAAAGATGTGATGATGTTATTGATGATGGTACATGCTCGAGCATCTTCCATATGTGCTGAGACGTGATACATTGTATCAGTTACACAAAAGAGGAAAAACGGGGCGAAGCGGAATACAACAATGCTCTCGCACCCTGCCTATCTGCCTGGTTTGGTTCCACGTAAACTTCTCTGCTGCTGTGACAAAGTATCTGAGGTTGAAAATATTTTCTTCAAAATTGTCTTATCTTTGCAAAATTACACATAACATTTTTTGGCTTGAGATAAATATTCGCGAATTAAAATGAGTTTTGTGATTTTTATAGCTTTGAAATATATTTAAACCAAAAGTATCTTGTAAATTTTGAATCTACTCTCTCGGCACCCGTCCAAAAAACTCGTTGTCAATAAATTATTAGTTACGAGAGGAAAGCCTTTTCTAAAACTATTATTAGGAGCACTTGGAATGCCAAATTTTCTGATAAAAATCCGAACAAAGCCACTGTCAAAAAGTCAGATGTCCATAATTTATCTTTGTTGGTTTTGGGAGCTAGGGCTAAAGCTAAAATCTTGATGAGCATCGACGAGGTGAGAAAATCATTGTAATTAATTTATGTCCTCTTTCAACAGGGAAATTGAAATCCATTGTATGAACACCCCGTGAAAAATATATCCTCCCTTGTCTCTTCTCTCTCTCTTCCCGTGATAATAGAATATTTCTTATTCGCTCAGTCAGAAGACGTGAAGAGGTGAAAAATGGTTAATAGTAATAAGATGTGATGAGGAGCGAGGAGTGTGAGAGGTAACCCTAAGCTAAACCGCACACCGACAAAACTTCACTGCACACTCTCATGCCACACATCTCAGACACGCATTTTCTTCTTTAAAAAAGTGACAGGAGGACCTCCCTTCGAGGTAAGACAGTTTTCTCATTGAGTGACCACACTTGCTCCCTTTTGTTTTCCTTTCTCCCTTCGTCTTTCCCCTTTTTCTTCATCAATTGGGAAGATGAGTTAAGAAGGTGTCCTTATACATATGCATGAAAGTTTATTGCTGATCGGATACACACTTTTTTCTTCTTCTTCTTCTCGAAAACTTGGTTTTGTGATACTTTGTTGTCAAACTTTGTTATATGTTCGCTCATGTAAAGGTTATTACTTTCTGATCACTTTCGTAATTTATGTTTCTTTCACTTGAAAATCTTGAGAGAGAAAAGGAAGGAGAGCTCTCTTCTTGTCCCCCGATCTCAATTGGGTCACAGACAAAAGTCTCAAGTTTTACCATTTGACGATGATGCTTCGCTCTTGCTCAAGAAGGCTTGTGTGTACAGAGGAGAGTGAAGTTAGTATGTATTTCTCACTCAGTATCGGCAATCGTTTCATGCGACGACGAGTTCCATGAATTCCGCTCTTTTTGCGAAATGTGCCTTTGATGTGTGTCCAAAAAAGCGAGCTTGTTGTTGAGGGAATACAATGTTTTACTGAAAAGCTTCCTTTTGAAATTTGCCGAACAATTGAATTATGTGGCGCGTTTCGTCTTGCTCAACTATACTATTTCGCATTGACTTAAAAAATCGTCGAAAAGGGCAAGAAGGCTACTACAGCTTCAAAACTGCTCGTCGTGTATCACTCGCTCCTTTTTCCTCTCAAAACAGGAGATGCCTTAAGCTTTCTTGTGTACGTGAGAACGTACATACGGTTACTGATACAAAGTTAGAGTGGTGAAGACGATCTGAGTGAAGTTGAAGTTTTTTTCTTCTTCTCTCTCTCGCTCGAGTTGAGTGAAGTGTGAGTGAGTGAGCACAAGCTATAGAGTTTTCCTCCTCTTTTGCTACTGACTCATGAGAGCAGAGGCGAGAGAGCTTTACCAAGCTTTGCCAGTCTCACACAATATCTCATGCTTCTTCACAGTAGAACACAGTCGTGAGCTTCAAGTTTTTCCTTGTTTACTTTTGCCTTGCTCATAGCCTTTAGCTTTAGCTCTGAATTGTGCCTTCTTCTTGAAGCAAACGCAACATCCACACAACCACACCACCAAGACGAAATATATCTTTTTTCTGCTAAAAACTCTCGGCTCTCGTTTGTACGTACGGATTTGAACTTTTTCCTACTAGCTACAATGTTTGCTGTGTGAACACCCTTCCCTTCCTCCTCCGTATAACAACAGAGAGCGACTGTGTGATTGACACTGCTTGCTTTACTCTTTCACAACAGTGCTGAGCTCATAGACCAAAAACTTTCTTGCTACCAGAGAGAGAACTAACTGCACATATTGTTTTGATATGAAACATTCCAAAACCAGCGAAAGCTTGTCTAGAATGATCAAATGAGCATAATATTGTGAGGGGGCATCGCTTGTCACAGTCACATCAAATTATAACTACGATTTGCATTAAAAATTGCTGATGAATTCCGTGTTTGAAACAAACCTACACAAAATATTGTTAACTGTCATTACTTTTTTACATGAATCCATCGTTAATTGACCACCAACAGTAATACGTGGCTTACAGCCAAAGGTCGTGTTGGGCAACTCCATCAACACGAGAGTGTTGGAACTCTGATGGATAAATGAGGAAGACCGTCTCATAACTTGGAAGACGCATCCATATGATTGAACTATTTTTTTATTAATATGTAAAAGGCACATTGAAACATGAAGGAATAAGTACTTTGTGCATTGAAAATGGGAAGAAGCTAACAAGGGACAAATCTATTGATTGAGTCCAATCACAATCACAGTACAACAACGGAAACGAATACCAAATCCTTATATTTATGAGATGAATGAAAATGTATAGATAGGTATTTTCAAACTTGAAAGTGTATTTAAATATATGTCACCAATTGTTAATGTATGCATATTATTCCAAACATTACTTAAAAGGGCCATACGTAATCAATTTGGGATTTGCTTTTTAGAATACACCATTTAAAATTTGACTTCAACCGACTGGACTCACCGATGTACGGAAACATTGTTATAGTTTTTTTTGCAAAACTGTACTTCGTCGAGGTCATCTCAAGACGATACTGTACACCAAATTCCCATTCTTTTCCACCAGCGCACGACCGACCACTCCGTTCAAAGTATTATTGGGCTATTCAAATCCCTTAAAATCGAAAGTTTACAGCTTCTGAGCGCAATAAAAAAAGGTGCAAAAGTTGCACATATTTTACTAGTTGCAAGAAAATGCATCCGAATTACTACTCCTCCTAGTCGTTGTGAAGCTATTAAAAAGGCAGCAAAGTCAATAGACTCTCTTCATTCATAAAAGAAACAAACGAGTTTTTAAACGGTTCACTAGAGAAAACACTACAAAACTTATTGCATTGTGGTGGAACACTAGAAACACACATAGCCAAATAGTAGGTAAACCCCTCCAAAAATATATAATACTTTTTTACGCAACACCAAAATGTTTCGGACGAAACAAATACATACGTACATAGTACACATACATATATATTGCTCAAGACAAAAAAAGAGTACTTCTCAATTGACTACTCAATAAAAACTCGACTCAAATTGCTCTCCTTTTGCATATATCTACGTTCAAGTGCATTAGGTATATTTAAAACACATCAAAAAAAGAGACTCTCGTCTGTTATATGTGTATACATACACGGTCGTGGTTTTCTCTTAACCATTATTATCAGCGACTTCCAGTGTTTTATGGGCGCATGCATACCTTATCCACTATGCCATTTATATTACTGTTTCACTGATCCTAAACGAAAAACGGATATATATCTGCGTTATGCAATGTTTGTATGATGCGTTTGTCCTCATGAAAAAAGATGGCAGTGTTCAGTGTGCTTCTGCTCTGGATGAAGATGCCGAACTTATGGATTTGGAAGAAGGATAATGGGGATTCCAAAAAATTAATTGCCGTATTGTTTTAAATGTTCAAAAAATTACAATGTAGAAGACGAAAGGCACTACTACGTACCTCCGAATAAATACATAAACTGATTATCATTGTCATGAAAAAATGTGTGGGTCAGGGAGTAACAAAAAAATTGAAATTGGTGTAATGTGAGAACCTTTGCACGATGAGGGTGGAAGGATAGTATATCTTACATCTGAATCTATACGTACAAAAAATGACCTGTAATAAGTATATAATATTGTGCTCTTCGTGAGTGTAATGGAACATTTTTATGATAGTAATAGGCAAGAAGTAAATACGATTTTTTGTCACATTTCAAAGGTCGTCAAATGGGCCAATGGGTTGTTGGCCGTGTGTGTAGGCGACCCTTTACTTCTTGTAATTTCAGTGGTACGTTTTTTTGCATGCCCAAACTCTCACTCTCTCTCTCTATTTAGTGTCATTTGACTGTATAACCTTCTGAATGTATACTACGTGCTTACGGAGTTTATTGCGGTGCGAATTCATATATGCGCTGTAAAACTGCTTTACTGCACTAATAATTTGCACACAAAAACTTTCTCACTAGTTATGTTCTCGGGTGTTGTGTTCCGATGAACGGAAGAAGTAAAAGTAATAGTGAGAAATTAGCAGCTCAAACAAATTGGGGAAAAGTGTTCTAAATCATTGCACACAAGCAATTTCTAGGCGATATCTGTATTGCTTCTCTTCAGAACATCCTAATACTGCGTATCAAAATGACTATTTGTGTGTAATAATAAATATTTCTGATGGCAATGTTGAGTTTCGTCAAAACTGAGTATGTAATTCAAGGTCCTTGAAAAACACCTGGCTAATTCATTTCATGAAATTAACAATTGTAAGTCAAATGTGGTTTCTTACCTCGTGCAAATACCTTTTAGCTTGATGTGTATGTGGTGGGTGAAGGTTAAGTTTACTATTATTTAAGCACACGTGTATAATATTTTGTTAAGAATGACAATGTATTTGTGGAACACGAGTTGTTAATGGGTATTGTTTTGAAATTTGATTGTTTAACTAATCAAATTAATTTTATTCATTTTCATACCATTCGTAATTGTACCGACGTACCGACAACAAATCTACGTTCTGTTACGTGTTCTCGCCCGTAATTATTCTGAGAAGAGTCGTTGAAATAGCATATATTTAACTTTGAAGCAAATTAATAATTAGCTTAGATTTAAAGCTTTAAAGTTTTAAAAAACAACAGGCTTAAAATACACAAGTGCAAGAGCCCATCCAAACCTAAATCGTTCATTTAAATATCATCAATACCTTATTTCTTTTTACAAGCGTAGCGTGTCAAAGCTAGCAGCAGAGAAAGCCTGCGTCTACAAACAGAATCTCTACACAACCACGAGAAAGCCAAGAGTCGCAGTTGGTGACATCTGTCCTCTTGATTTTGACATATTATTTGTGCTTCTTTTCTTCGCTAGGTAAAATGCTCATCTTAAATCAGTATCTTACTTGCCACACTCAACTTGAGTTTTTAAATAGATCTGTAATAAATGTATGCTTACGTCAATTAACAATGCCGAAAAAATTGATGCATTAAATACATGAACACAAAGGTAATAAGTTCGCTATATGAGTTCAATGCGAACCCTTTTCCAATTTATAAAAAGTCTTATCGACAGCCTCCAAGAAAGAAACGCAGACAAAGTGCGTTTGATCATTCACTACGCGCATGTTGGTTCGTTCCGTACGCAAAAAGCGCTAAGAGGTAATGATCCATTGTAATTACACCCTTTTATACACTCGTAATTTCTTCCATTAATTTTATATACAAACAAAGCACTCGAAAAAATTTCAACTCGCCGTCATCAACCAGACATGAGGAGAGAAAAAGGAGCACGAAGCAAAGCAGACGCAAGTCAACCTTGCCGTGAGGAAGTAGGAGTGGTAGAAACTAATTCAGAATATTCCCTGCAATTTTTTTCCTCTTTAACTTCGGAAAAAAGTATTTACTCATGTTTATAACAAGTCCGTTTACTAACAGCACGATTTCCTCTGTGTGTCCATTTGTACAAACATTCCGCAAGTACGAAACGATGTAACAAACAAAAAAGTGCAAAACTTTGTAAATACTTTTCTAGAATTATTATGGGATAGATATATCTACCTTGGGAGAGCTAGCTTCTTTTTTTCAAGGCAAATTATAGTTTAATATTATTGCACATTATCATTTTTATACGATTTTTCTCTTTCACTCCATCCCAGGTAGAAATTTTACTCCTCCGAGTTACCGCTTTATTACTGTTATTACCCAGTGTGGATCAAGTTTTCTACCGGGTCATTATCACATCACATCGCTATATCATATCACTGATACTCGCCACGGAACCAACCACCACCGTCACTCATTCTTCTGATTCCATTCTGATTTAATTCTTTGTGCACACGTGCATTTATGATGGAGGCATGGATAGTAAGTTTTATTGAAAGGCGAACAGCCTCAGGATACAAATATAGTGAAAACATCAGCGGAGGTATTAATGAACTGGATTCATCCTATATCATTTACAAATCAAGAACGAAGAAAAATAAGGTAATAATGATCTTACAGCACAAATGTGTATAGTGGCTGTGGAGGTAAAAAGGTGTAGTGCACAAATACATTGTACATACATAAAAATATACATCTTTGTGCCCGCTTCCGCACATTCGGTAATGTTATACCACAACTAATTCACGATGAGTTAGGTAAATAAATGAAGAGATTAGGATCTTTGCCCGGTGCGAAATAAAAAACTGGATTCCCCACAAAACAAAAGATATTAATAATTGAAGGCATAATATTGAAGGAGGGGCTATGCGAAAGTATGATGCAGTTATGAGCATGCACATATTCCCTGACGCGGATTTATTGCTTAAATACAATGTTGGCTTGTTGGCATAATTGCAGTCGCTGAGCTAATTGGCTTTCATTTTTAGACCACAGTTTCAAATTACCTTAAAATTATATCGACTTGTAAAATCTTTAAATCCTGTAAAACGAGCAACACTTTTCATAGCCAAAATATAGTTTTGGTTGTGAATTCTTGTAGTAGAGCTTCTCGTCTTCGCCGAAGATAAACAATATTCCACTTATCGTTTATTGCCCTTTCCATATATAAACACTGATGACTTGTCCGATTGGAATATAATGCTTTTGTGGTAAACTTCTAATTGCAATAATCGTATTTTTCCCGAAAAGTCGTAACTCAACATAAGTGCACAGCATGCACAACATAAGTGTATTTAGGATCTCTACCACAATTTTGCCAAATGGGAGATTTTCTTTGATGCTAATAACCCGTTTAAGTGATTGTCGATATAAGTCAACACTAAGCGGGTTGAAACCAAAATAAATAAAAAATTAAAGTTTTAATAAACTTCAAGTTTAAACGGTTTATTTGGTTGGACCAAGCCAAGAAGAACAATTATTTTATGACTTTGTTATTGACTTATTGTAGTCTTTGCAACAATATATATCAAGTTTTCTCTCACATTACTATTTCTGGGATCTTCTAATGACAACGCTGCAATTATTTCTTACCTAATTATTGTTTTAGGATAGAATTTGGCACCTGGCACCAACGAAAATGTTCGCGTGTGTACTGGCCAATCAATCAACAATCGCAATTTCACGGTGCACACATCTCTTAAATGGCTGAATTATAGATAACAATTAACGGCCAATTTTATTTCTGAACTAAAATAATCGCCGAATTAAATAAAAGAGCACAATCATGGCATGGCTTTATTATAATCTTTACAGTTTCATAAAAAACTCAATAAACTTTTTAACATTTCACCATCACACATTGATGCATACATGAAAACGAGAAAAGAGCGATTCTTGTAGGTGTTGAAGTGCACCACTTGAATTGAAGCAAAAACAATCCCATAGCGGAAGTTGTGGGTGGGACAATCTGATACATGACTTTATAAGTGAAGAGCTCTTCTATTCCAACAAAACCTTCAGATTTAGACAGAATCGTGCTTATCTGAAGATTTTGCTACGATTGTGAACGGAAGGTTAACACAGGTCATATAATGACGAGCATGAGTACCAGAGGTAATCAAATGCAAAAATATACAACCCTTGTGGTAAGTGCACACTTTGTTCTCGTTGAGTCGAGTGCAAGTAAAAGCTTGGTTAGACAATCTGTACTCAAGAACCTCTGGGAAGGTAACTAGTGTACCGCCTCGGGGTGAAACTGCATTAATTTCTGATTAGCCACAATGATTAAATTATGATTTGCACAAGTTAATTCCATGTCTTGTGACCCTTTAAAAGGATATCATATATATTTCTTAGTTTCTCGTTTATGCTATAATGCCATCACACACGAGAACATATATGATTAAAATTCAAAACGATATGTGAGCGCATGGGTGGCGATTATAAATAACATAGAATTAGGTGGCTACCACGCTACGTAGCACACGGCACAAATTCCAAGCCGTACATCATCCCACCACGTACTCATTTATATAAGTCGATAAGGTTTCAAGAGAGAGAAAACTTGCAATAATTAGATGTAGGACCTGTTCATCATTAATATTGTAGCACCCACTTTTCACCACAAGAACGCTTTCATTCATGAGAGAACTGAAAATGAAACGGATAATGAAGTTGACTGATGGTCCAACAGGAAAACACATTAATCTAATGTAAGCACGAGAGTGCATATTATGCATGTATAACTATTTGCAGTACTTCAAAGGTAGACTAGCTGAATATTTGCACTTCAAAAACGTAACTTTTTTAGATTTGAGTTTTTGCTCATAGATGTAATTAGCATATCTAATTAGCTCCAAGAGCAAAAATTTACGTAGTATATTTAGTTCATATGATTTTACTGAGGGTTGGCTAATAATTTGTGGGCGTAAAACCGGAAGAAACTCATCGTCGTTAAATGACAGGCTTCAATCGAATTTAAACCTTCCTGTTTGAACGATTTTGCACACAAGTAATTTCCAAACCTAGATCAGTTATTCCGAGAGATTTGATAAGTCCAAAAATTTAGAAATCATATCTGCACACGTCTGCACAACATATCACTTGTTTACCAATGATGCAATGTATGTATTTGTTTTAATGGGCGAAACGTAGGTGGACAAATCGTAAAAAAGTGGGACGCAACAGGAACCAGGAGAACGGCATCTTCAGGTGTGAATTTTATCCACAATATTTAAGCTAACAACCGATATTCATTTCGTGTATGTGACCTCATTCACAAGTTCCAAATCATACATGTGAAGAGATTGGAAATTTTCAGTACAGAAATGTGATTATTTTAAAAATACTGCAGATTGTGAGATTTTTACTCGAAACGATGAGTTTTGTGATCGCTTCCATTGTACAGCACACGTAACTTTCAGAAAAGTTTCAGCACAACTTAATACACATCAGAACAGCATTGCTCAGCTCAAGTATATGAGTGGAGTTGGGCATGGGTTGAACGAGTGAAATTTTCCTACTTTACGCTTGACGTCCATCGCGTGCCATCTTAGAAAGTAGTGAGCAACCAAGTCCAAGTTTGGAAGGAGATGAGAGGTGAAGCCCTCACTGTGTAAACATAGAGGGTTGCACTACCCCAAAGCTCCAATTGGAGTGGCTTGGGTTGCAGCTTTTTTCATGAATGATGCATGCTTCTAACTCAAAGCATTCAGTAGCACTGAAAATGCATGCACTACGTGTTGTAAGATTTCATGTCATGAAATAGGATGTCGACAAACCTTGTGGTGGATGTGAAAAATCAATCAATGGATAATCTAACCTACTACTGGATGCAAATGAGTATTGGTACAATAAGTCAAGTTACTGCATAAACTACACCTTTCAATATTTCAAATTAATAATATCTCAGACAATGTTTTAAAATTTCGATTTAAATCTTAAATCTGTTTCGAAGTCATTTAGCTTTGTAAGAAATCGAGAAATATACTTTGAACTTATATGTCGATATGTGTCACCCTAAAAGAAGGAAAGGTTACTTGGATATATGGTTCAATTAAAATGGCAATTAAGTTGATTTAACGTTAACTTAATTATTCATAGGAAATCTAAGTTGTGAATGCGAATGTTATAAATGAATAGTGAAACTTAATGTGGCATTTTGGTAGATTAAACATTTTCTTTCCTGAAAGGCAACCGTATCCATTCTTCCCTCACATTATCCAACCAGAGTAGGGGAGACCTCCATTGTACAAAATTTACTCAAACTTGATATTGGGTTGGAGTATGTTGGAGATAAAGAGCAGAGAATGAGGGTTGGATCTTGGATCGATGCAATATCATGGCGCTGGTGAAACATGTCCTTTTCGTAACATTCCTCCTTTCTAACATTCCTCTCACTCTGTCACCAACCCCAATGCGCACCCATCCAAAGTTGTTTGGTTGGTCCAACCCTTATGAATAATGGAGGGTTCTCTTCGTCGTATACATAGTATAACAGCATGCGAGTAACCCAATATTTTATACGTATAAAATTGAGAGGGCAGGATCGACGCTCATTTTACTTTCATGAAACAGACAGCCAACAAAACCAAACCCTACTCGCAGCAGGAGCTGCTGAATGACACTGTCACGCATGAATTTTGGGATATACGCAAGACCGCCATAGGCTCTCCCTTCATCATATAACTCTACCTGAGTACAACCTACTACATCGTCTCAACCACCATCTGTAATCATATGCGGTCGAGCAGCCCTTTAATTCACTCACATACATTGAGAATACACATATAGCATTCCCAACAATAATAACAGAATACTCGCTGTGCTGGGCTGACTCAGAAGGAACCTTGTTTCATTATCCTCGAATTTCATACATTATAATCATTTTAATCGTATATTCCCGACCCCCTTTTGCACACTAGCTTGCGATCTCTCATTCCCTCCAAAGTTTGCTCATTTCCAAGTCTATTGTTCGGGGTCCCATCTGAAACTCTTGAAGGTATACTTTATGTACGTAATTGCAAGTTGCAACAGAATAGCAGAATATACCCTATCCTATAGGATTACACCATATAGACACAAAACACTGTCGGAAACACTTTTTATGCTAGAAATTAAAATTATTCAGGGGAACTTTGAAACAGGCAACTGGGATATAATTGTACCTTGGGAATTTGGGATAAGATCATTTAAAATGTATGCAATTTACACAAAAAATGGCTCACATCGCAATATTCCATCTGGCAAGTAAATTCCCTCTCAGAATTTTGCTCATTAAAAAAAGACGGGGGCTGTGAGTATTGCGAATTTTGTGTAAAACAACGTATGCACATTATGAAATCAGTCTGCAGAATGAGTTGCCGATGGTGTACGCAATATGTACGTGAAACGTGTCAGGCAAAAAAACAAGGTAAAATGAGAAGGATTGGAAAATTGTTGCTGAATAATAAAAAAGCAAAAACTGTAAGCAACTTCTCCGCCCAGATTTTTTTTTGCAGGTTGTACTGACTCAACCACTTCTATAACACATGTAATGTATCCGTACAACCAATACGCACAAGATGAGCTCCTTTTGTGTATGTATACGATTGCAACCTTCTCTATTCTCTCACAACATATATATTTCAGACATTAATCTTCTCGAGAATGAAACACATTTAAGGCCGAGCCAAGAATGAAAATCATCCTCAAATTTCAAATGAGAAAAGTAAATTTTTTTGTGAACACATGTGCCGTCCTTCCCACTTCGATGTAGACTGCCCACAAAAGATGCCCAATGGAAGGATTCTTTCTTGGGATTAGTCCGCAATCAATCTCAGGGGAAATTACGACTGATGAAAAAAATTAATAATGTGGCCAATGCAACTTCTCGAATGATGGCTATGGCTCAAGTCCAAGCAAATTCTCTCAAGGTGAAAAAAATAATAATATCTTTCTCAGCGAAATGTGATTTCGTCAGACCCTACTCAAGGTAAAATCACAGTTTACAATAATTATTTTTATATTTTTTGTGTACGTTGCATGTTGGGCATTTCAAGGTACCAAACAATGCAGATTTATGTGATGTATGGTAGAGAAATGACGACACGACAGGTCTGTCCTTGCCCATCGTCTTAAAAAATCTTTAAAAGACTTTCTGCTCGGTGTTGCTGTGCACGGGTGGCAGTTTAATGAGAACAAAAAATAGCCTTTTGAACTGCTCACTTTACATTTTTGGCAATTTACTACCGAGAACAGATTATGCAAAAAGATGTACGCATTTGAGCTCAAGTACAATGTTCTCCTTGAAGAATTTTTTTAGGGATTATATGTCGTGTCCGTGTTTAACAACTTTTCCATTGAAACCCTTTTTTGAGTTCGTGACGTAACGCACACTCTCAAGTGGCTGATGTTGTGCAAAACCTTCTCTCGCTCTTTCGATAACCAATAAAACACTACTCGGTTAAAGGAAAGTATATACTTGCCTTAGCTGTACATTCGTCTATGAATTTTTTGGCAATGTCGGATTACACAAGTGAGGATTTGAAAAACATAGCATTCATCAAAATCATGCATGAAAACTGAATGCAATAACAAATAAACAACAGCGTTGCGAAACATATCTGTTTTCGAATGCTGCTTTCCAATAGGATGGGTGGATTGAGAATGTTTAATTTCAAAGCATATAAATTGCACATTTACATACATGGTCCTATAAGTATCACGCCTATCTAATTTCAAATTTTATTTGTGGCTCAAAAAATTAAAATTAAAAATCTCTTGTGCACTTTTCGTCTTAAAATATCCTTTCCGATTCAGTTTTCCAATCAGTCAAGACTTGAGAAATATTTTTGAGCATTATGTGGGCTTGAAGTTAAAATGATTGAATGATCTTTCATTAAATTTGGGACGACGCGTCCATATAAACTTTTTAATTTTGTCTGTCCATATGTATGTGAAATATATATGAGAGGAGAGGAGGTGTGCAGTGACATATGTATGTCTGCAATGAAATTTAGATGAGTTGTGTATGAGAATATATGCAAGTGGGACGGCTTTTGCGAAACCTGGGACGCTTACGCAATGGAGTTTTAAGGTTTAACTAGTACGCTCACACGAACGAAGCAACACGTACAATAATATTGCCTTTCACTGACACAATTGACAATGTGAAATACGACTTGTGCCTAATCACAATCCCTACTTTGCATAGAAAATGAGTTGACGTGAACTTTTTTATGCTCTTCCATATGCTCCGAGTTTCAAATGTCACGATTTCATATGTATGTGCTTATGGTCTCGCAATCTGCTGTAAAATACGCTTGGCTTCGTATTACGCGTGTACAAATTCATGTTGCTAATTCATGCCACCACTATCTGATGTTTAAATGACTTTTGTGTGTAAGAATTAAATAAATGTTAGGTTTCGAACATATGAAATTTTTGACAGTTTATGGAAACTAAATTTAAGAGGAATTAGTTCTCAGCTCTACCTAAAAGATTGTACTAAAAACTAGTAAAAGCATGCTTGGCTGTAAGGAAATTTACGGACAACATTTATCTGTAAAGAATAAATTTATGTAGGCTACAAATGTGTACCTGATCAGTCAATTTAGGGTTTTTTGTACTTATTCCATACGTTGATTTGATTGCTACTGTTGACACACTACACATTCCAACTATATATTTTAAAATTCCATTTTTTTGTCACTGAAATAGTAGGATTAATATTATTTTGCAACATGTGTCATTTCTGGGAACAGACTGATATAAATCTCTTGGCTGGAAGAAGCGAAAACAACAAGCCTATACAAAGAAACAACACTAAACGATTTCGTCAAGCAGGAAGCTTTACTTCACTGGTAACAATTATTGACCTTCAAAATTTATTGCACACAATTAAAAGCCACCAGTAGCTAGCTGCGTAATGTTATGTACATTTGCAATTTTTGCTATTGCAAAACTGAGGAAATCAATGTCACTTGAAGTTCTCAGCTACCTAAATCTACATTTAGTATCCATGCCCGTCCCCGCATCCTACCTTGTTCTTGGTAATAATTGTGGTAAAAGGAAGAAAATTTACAACTGAATCATTATGATTAACTGCAGCAATAAAAGTTGTGTATGGTTCATAGGAAAAAAGAAACGATTTGGTTTAGAGGGATGATGATGTCTTTTGTGTAAAAAAATGTATATAAAAATACTTAATTACCTTTTCAAAGTCGTTTTAAGGTGATCGCCTTCGTAAATGTCACTGAAGCGAAGAATAATTGTACCCTACCTGCTATCACATTAATATACATAAAATATATTTATATAATTTGCAAAAAAAAATTATGTAAACTTATTGATTGTTCTCTTGCTTTCTGAACAAAATTAGCACCAAATTAATTTTTGTATATATTGACTCATTCAGATTTTGGCTGTAAACAACTGTGGTGAAAGCTATATTCACACGAAATTTTCTTCCAATACTACGACTTGCAACACGCAAGAAGCTACCAAAAATCCGTTTAACAAGACAAATACATGATCTCTAAATGTATACGAGTATTTTAGCAGAAAGTACTAACGACGGTGATAATTGAACCTGATTGAAAGTCACTTAGCACACTGAAATAAACCGACACTTTGTAAGCAAACATTAACTTAATAAAAAAATGTTTAGATATTTGTACACGAATATAGAATTTATTTATTTTTGCACAACGAGAATTTTAACTGTTATCCGTATCGCTGTACGTATATAAACGAACTTTGTTCATTTTTCTTCTTCCTCTCTATTGCACTTTTAAACTTTACGATGACTATTAAGTGTAAATTGCATGATACCCTTTATTACAACCCTTTTTTCATCAAATGAGTTTCTACTCTGTAAAAACTTTCCTTCATAATCTAAAGACAATCAATGAAAAATTATTACTCCTCATCTCCTGATAATATATTGACAGCCAGAAAAAAACTACTACTAAGCTTAGGAATACAAATTTTTTTTCGAAGGAGTAAAAATATTTTGATGATGGTATATAATAATCGTTATCTGTGGTGACTTTTGTTTCAATATAGATTGTGCGATTCTTTGGTTAAGTTTACTGCTTATTTGGGGAGGTTTTTGTTACTTTTGCAATAAAATTTTGCTTTAAAATCACAATAATTTTCAAAATAATTGCCTTCACTGTGGAACGATAAAAAGTGAAAGGTAGAGGAAATTGATCTTTAAAGGAGGAATAGAAGAGAGAGGTGATTTGATGTAGATTCTTTGGTTCCGTCAACTTATTCTCTTTTGCTGACTGCTTGTTTCTCCAGTCTATATGCAAGTGAGAGGAAACTCTTTTCCTGCCTTCTTTAGCCCAAGAGTCTATTCTCCTCTGCGTTAGCGTGAATCGAGCGTTATAGTAGTCATGCGGGCGAATACTTATATATATCGTTTGCAATCCAGCCTTGCCTTCGTTACTCTCGTGAAGCCATGGATCATAAAACACGGCTTGTATGTGTGATACGAAAGGGTAGGCTTAGGGCTTTTACTATATTTTCTCAATATATCTATATGCTGCGCTCAAAAAAAACTTCTCGTTTGATGTTAGATATCTATCGGCATAAAAACTCACTTCGTAACTGCAGCAATGCAAGTCAAGTCAGTATGTCTGGTTATAAAATGCCTTTTACACAAGGATTTGAGCTTTTGATTCAAAAAGATGGAAAGGGAATGCAAGTCTCTGTGAAGATGATGATGGAGCAAATGGGGAATAATGTGAAAAGATGGAAATCATGGGATTGGCCACATATCGCAATAAAAGTCTGACGGCAAAAGGGGATTTTTTTTTGCAAGGGGATGTTTTCATTTGAGTACACTGAAAAAAAGTTACATGTTCTGCAGATGAAGTAATATAATACATGTGTTGGAGCAGACTGTAGTGCCAGTACACAGTCAGTATGTGAGCGAGAATGTTAGTGTTTGCACTGGTTATGTTTCATGAGAATGTTGAAAATTTTCTGATACGGGAAGATGGCAAGTGCGAAAAGGAAAAGGAAGGCGGGTTAAATTTTGTTGCTTTGCTTTTTGTGTGAAACGGTGATGCTCTTCGCGTACAGAAGAAGAGTTTGGACATTTAAAGTTCTTTATCGATATACACATAAGAACAATCACCAATACATATAAGTAGAAGCCCAACAATGTGGAATAAATAATAATACTGAAGCAATGGAAAGAGAAAATTCGTTGCTTGAATTTTCCAATAAGACTGAAATTGCAATGTGCTAACTTTGTAACTGAGTAATGAAAGGGTTGATGGAAATAAATGAAGAAATGTCACCTCTGAATGAATAACTCATTAATCAAACGAATCAATAGAAAATGAATTTGCAGTGCGTACCAAAAATTCAATTAAATTAAAACATTTAATTGAACTAAACTACCATCGTTTGCTGTTTTATCAATGTGTTTTATTCATAACCAAATCTTATCACCATCACTAACGCTAATAGTCCAAATTAAATCTTTGCTTTCTCGTATGTAGATGATGACTACATCGCTGCAGAAAAATAATGAAGAATGAGTACTGCATGTTGCTTTATAGCTTGAGTACGGAATTGCACATTTTGCAATGTTATGATATCATATAATATCTCTTTTTAGGGTCATGTTTAAATGAAGTAATCACTCGTTTATACCTCTATTAATGAAACATCAGACTCATTATCAAAAAGTGATTGAACTTTTGATTCACATAATTTAAGATATAACGGCACCATAGGCAAAACAAATGTTCACTCACCGGCAAACCCAGGATAAATAACTCAAGTTAGATAATGAGTGTTAACTTGACTATCTGCTAATTCTCATTTCCCGGAAGTTGACAGGAATGAGCACTTGATATGTAGAAACGAAATTAAGATGAGCTCACTTGATTTTAGGTACTTAGATATTTTAGATATTTGAACCAACTCTAATTTTTATTTCTGTGCCATACTTGCAAATAACGACCCTATTTAATCATGCAGTTATTGACAAAAACCTATTTTTAACAAATTGGATCGTTCTCACAGAGAAATACTTTGAGATACACACTAATTTTCCACTCGTCAGAGAAACACTGTTCCGTTCACAATTTCAAAAATGAAGCACAATCAAGAAAAAGTCTTTCCTGTCTCTTCTCCGGTTCAAGAGTGAGAAAGAGTGCGGAGATGATTGGTTATCACATAAATATATACTTTCTATAACATTATCTTGTGCCTTAAGACGGTTCCTACTACAAAATATTGTTGTGGGCTACTCCGTTTATGAGAATATACATCCTAAAAAGATCAATGGGAAACAGACGGGAAGAGGAGGCTGGGCTCTTCTACAACCCATATGTAACACAAGCGGCGCAAGCCTGAGAACTCGCAGAACTCCTGATTATCCAACCATTTGGTCAACATGTCATTTAAGCTCCCGTGAAAGATAAATGGATTTCAGAAAAGCAATAATTTGCGATGCATGATATATATTTTTTGCAAAAACTTCTTTACCCAAAGCCATATCTTCAATGATACATTGTAACACAATGAGTATATAACCTTTCGCTAGTACGTACTCAATAGACGGTAAATTTTTGACTTGATGGGAGATCGCCGCGGGTGGCTCTTGTTGTTTATGCAGTGGGAACTTGGAAGTTGGAACGCAACAAAAGTTTTGAAATGTTTAAGCTCATTATCGATCATCCATGGTAAAAATCTTTGGCAAAAAGGTGTCATTAACAGTCATATTGTATCATTTTTTGAACATTTTATTTCATACAAAGTTGCATTTTTCAAAGAATTATTCACGCTTTGTTATAAGTACCTTTTGACACTGCGATAATAGTTTAAATCGGGTTTATATATTCACAGCTTTCACATTTCACTTCATTTCATCAGATATTCATTATAAAACGAAGACGACTTTTACTTTGGAATTTTCAATGATCCTATCCAAACTTTTTCAAATATACGTGACACGAGAAAAGGGAAACGTAAGATACATCTCTACAATTTACAGCTTACGATGTGGAACACAACTTTGCTATTGCGTTGCTAATGCAAGGGAGCTATGTCGATGCGACTTTTATGGAAAACTCTCACTAACTCCATTCGTGGATCTCGCGTGAGCAATAAATGTTAGCGGAGAGTATTTTTGGTCCTGTAGGAATGGATTTCATGATTAAATTAAGAGAGGGAAGCGTAACTCCTTTTCTCATTCTAATAAAATGTCCGTCTTTGAGAAACCGTATCGTTTTTACTCAAAAAGGATGACTCACAATGTCGAAATTGTAAGTTGCCAGCTGAGGCAAGCATAAAAAATATTTTTCTTCTGACATAAGATTATTTCGCTGAAGCATTTGGCTCGTAAATCTAAAAAATTATTCGTTATTGCGATAGAATCACACAAGAAATTCGTTCTCGATATACATTTCTCTTATATTCGTTTCAAATGGCTGACTGTGATTTTGAAACGTCATAAAATCTCATATTTAGCGACAGAAATTCTGAAAAATCCATTATAAAAAAGTCATATTTGAAAGTGGATTACAGATCTTTGTTTTATGTATGGTGTATAGCCACGGTTCGCAGACTTTTTATGGCCACCTTTTTTAGAGTAAAACGATGTTGTGACATCTGCAGGAACGCTTTGATTGATTTATTATGCGATATTTTTTAACTGGATAAACAAAACGTAAAAGCAAACTTCATAACATTTGCAAAAAAGTCAACTTTCCGCCCTGATGTAGGTAACATTTTTGTAGCCTAAATTCGAACTTTTGAACATAATTACAAATTTTGATCACCAAAGGACGGAACCCTAAAAAAGAGGGGAAAATAACAAAAATCAACTATAGTTTTTACTCCATTCATTCATATTAGAAAGGAGTTTTGTGGAAAATTTCATTTAGCCCCAGAGGAAAACAGGGCGAGACTTGCAACTGCCATTCCCTAACTTTCTGTCAGCATAAAACATTGACTTTAACTTCTCTCGTCAGTCGGAGAAGGAGAAGCAATGGCTTCCAGAGCGGAAACGGTTGGGCCATTGAGTCGTGTTCCAAAATTACAATTGAGCATAGAGACCTTTTTGCACATAAGAAAAAAATTAGGGAGCTCACAAGGCAGAGAAGAAAACCTTCAAAGCCGAAGTGAATGAGCTTTGTAATTTCCACACTGATGAAAAAGGGGAAAGATATCAGACTCGGTCGTAAATTTTCTTTCTCAAAAGAAACTTGAACAAATGTAGCGAAATTAAACTCCACTCTCCACTTGCTCAAAACAGCAAGCAACCCACACACATCCCTCTCAGCTATTATTCAGAGTTACTTTTCCTCGTATATAAAAACACGTCTCGCCACCGCCACGCTCAGTGCTCAAGAAGACGAAGGCAAAAAACATGATTGGGGAAGAATATATCAGACTATATTTTTTTGCAGTTGGGAACCCATATGCGAAAACACTCATTTAGATTCTCGCTATTGCAATATAATCATGGAATGCAAGAGGAACACGGTGAGGAGAGAAGGTATAATGGGAAAAAGGCAATTTCTGCGAGAGAGGAGGAAACCATGTCCTAATCTCCAGCTACAATCTATCCATTATGAAAGAGGGAAGAAGAAGTGTGCACAGCTTCGAGTTATGTTGTCCAACAATTCGATGTGTACGAGGTGCCCACATGAAACTTGCCATTTATGTTGGAAATTTTCTCTTCGACACAATCCCTTGATATTGGTCTCATGATATATACAGTTTCGAAGAGGGAGTTGGTGCGATTTCAGTATTCACCCTCGTGTCACAATATCATTTCTCCGAGAAGGATATTATATATATGCTTTGAAACTCAAACTAGTTACTAGAAAACCAGTGATATTTTCCAATAAAGGCATGGTTTTGAGGAGAATGCACGCAAAAACTTGCTTTGTATTCACTCTCTAATATTCCTTTTACAGTGGAGCACTTCGGCCAATTGGAAAGACGAAATGAAAAAAAAAATCATCTTCTAAGCTCACGCTTTCCCGTCGTCGAAAGATGAAACTTGGAGATTGAGAATGTTGCATTGGAGTATTTCATTGGCTCGTAAAAAGAGAGGACGGTGGGACGATGGGATCAACGGAGAAAGCCACATGGAAATCCCTTGGGCTTTTCCTGGTTTCAATGGATGGAGGGAATGGAGGAAAACTCCAACTACTGCCTCACTCTTCCAAGATAGGAAAAGTCCTGGGCCAGTGACTAAAAGGATATCTACACCGGCACTCGCGCAACTCTTAATAACATCTCCCGCTGCCAACTGAAATTGCTACGGAGGAGTGGGGTTTGCAGGAGGGAATTCGCTAGTGGCTCCAAATAAGAAAATAATAGTGTTATTGCAATTCCCCACGTTTTGTAATTTCGTTTCTAGACACGCAGAGCACTGCTCTGAAATAAAAGAGAAAATTATTGCTACATCCGCATTCTGTTTAGGGTGGAATGGAGTTAATGAAAATGGACACTCTAGTTCCACTGCACTCACACAAAGCATCTATTATGCACCAACTGCGAGTGAAACAATAACTTTGTCCACAAAATGTGTGCGGAATTTGTTATTAATGGAGAACTGGCTACATGCTCCTTGTCTTGGCTCGAATCAAGAGTCCCAATTTATGATGTTGGCATAAATACTCATTCGCTTTTTATTTGAATTCGAATATTCTTGATGGAGCTATACAAATTTTTACTGGGAAATCAAATGCGTAGACTCTATATATAAGCCTCGAATGCTTTTTGATTCTACGTGGTCACAGAACAAGACAAATATCAATGGAGTTTAGCTGTTCAGTTAACAACTTTGCGAATTACATGAAACGAGTATTTTCACATTTGGAGGATGGGATTGAAAAAATATTAGTAGTAATCCAGATGGCGAGAGGAAATTATTATAAAAATAACGAGGAAAGTAAAATATTGTTTCTTGAAGGAAATCAAGTTCTCGAATTATGGAAGATCTTGTATTTTTTATTATTACACTTTCAATAGATTTCGTAGTGGAGTATTTCGTAAAAATCAATTTCCGTTTTGGTCGTGAACGAGAGTCACAGCAAGAAGGATTAAACATAACGGGATTTTCTAGTTTATGAAAGCTTAGCGAGCGCCATTTAGCCTCTCCTTTCATAGCGTAATCACTCGTCTCTTACGTGTTTCTTCTAAGTCTCACAAAATCAATTTTACTTCACCACATATTATATGGTGGCTTCATAATGGTGGCTAGTTTGACATCAGAGGTTCTGCTTCCCTGAACATGCCTTTCGTTGACTTTTTTAAGATTCGCGATGAGCTCATAACGGTGCACTTTCACATTAACAAACATGCATTATGCATGCACATCATCTAGAAAACACACAAGATAATGTGCCTGCTGCTTATGGGGGTGGTGCACAAGATGACATTGCTTGAGGAGCAGTGAGCAACCATGAAGCGTGGAATTTTTATGCATTTTTAAGACCGATTTCTTGATCATTTCTCTGCCTAATATATTTTGATGTCATACTCTGCGTGCCATCATTTTGAATCATTTTTCTATGCATTTGCTCATACTGCACAAACAAGAGGATGAGATGTACCAAACCAACAAACCCACCACTCACATGACGAGATCACAAAAAAAACCCAGACGATGTGAAGCAATAAAAGCTGTATGGTGTGTTGAAATTTGGTAATCAAGGGATTTTTATGTCATATGTATCCCTTTCTCCGTTATGCATATTTGTTGAGTAGTATAGCATCTGATTGATAAAACGAGCAGTGCTTCGATGGATATGTGTGCAGAAATGAAAACAGATAGCAATTTGGAGGCGTGGATCATCACTCATGCGGGAAGCCAAAATAAAGTGTCTCTTAAATATTAATTAATGCTAACACAGCCTCCTTTTCAATTTCGAGTGCTGCATGCATGCCATTTGAAATCATTGATATATTAAAAACAAGCAGACGTATATGGTGCAGATTTGCAGATGTTAGATATTGACACAAATGCATTCCTAATAAAGCAACTATAAACGGAATCCTTTAGAACTCAGTATTTTCATATTGTCAAATAAGGTTGCATGTGAATAGGTATTTCATTGAGTATTTCTTGAGATATCTGATATTTTCAATAATTTTTGGATTCCTACGTTTCCTTACCACACCAATGAATATTGTTAACACGGTATTGGTATATTTTTAAAATTTATCTTACCTTAAGCACTTTAAATATCCACTCTTGTAAGTCACTTAACAAAAATATCACCGGAACACTACATAGACCTAACCAAACCTTGGTTTGTAATCAATTTATAATAATTAGCCTTGGTTCGCCGCCAGAACATTTTTATTCAATTTGCACGTGCTGTAATTGTAGCACAGATACTTTGATGCCACAATGTGGAGGTTCGAATATGATCAGAAAGTAAACATGCGATGTGCTGTACACGACCATCTACCATTAGTTTCGTTCGGGATGAATTAACTGACTGTGTTTTCGAGAAAAAAATGTGTTTGGACAGTTTGGAGCACACATACACTTGCTAGACATCCAACCCAACCAATGCCACACTTAAGAGAATGAGAATTTGAGAAATGTAAGAATAATATCAAAGAAATGAAGAGTGAATAAGAACAATTTTTTGGTGTGGTACATCGTACATCTAAGAGCATGTGAACTCCCAACCAATTCAAACAAAAAAATCTGAATGTGAAGTAATGCTAACAATGGGGAAACTGCATACATACATGAGCAGGGAAAGGGAATATAGTGTAGCTTTTGGCTTTCCACAAAAATGACATAGAATGAGTTATCCAAAGGCTCTAAAAATGTTTCACACCTAGGTGTCTGTTAATTTTTCTCAGAGTTGAGTCACTTTCGTGTTTTTATAAGATGGAACCACGAATTCTCGCTTTTCCTTCTCTAAAGTCAACAAAAAATGGAATACCGATAAGTATATTCCACTAAACACCACACATTCATCGACACACCGTGTGCATGATAATTTGATGAGAATTTGAGAGTTGAAATTTGTTAATAAAATGCATTTGCTGCCCTACAGCTGTCAAACAATTGTTTTCTTGTGCCTTCTTATGCAAATAATGGATATCCTAAAAACTGATCTTTGTCATTTGATGTGACATAGAGTTTTCATTAATTTTTTAAAAAAATCTTCATGATATTATCAGATGTGATATGATTTCACCGGATGCAGACGAGTGTATTTTTTTAGAAAATCTCACTTTTATTCTAGAAATAAGATAATATTGTAAACACGCATCCACCTTCAACTCCAACCTTATTTGATTTCACATTTCCTTGTTCAACAAGTCTCCACAAATATTTCGTGGGCGCGGAATATGCTTGCGTTAATGTTGAATGAAATTCGGTTGGTTGTGTGTGGCGTCAATTTATTGAGTACATATTAATATTAACTACAACAAGGCATCATAGAGAAATACACACGTAGAACAGCTTCGTTTTTTAACTTTTTTATACATACATCTGTCCAGTGTATATATTATCATTATCAAGCATAAATCACACATCCTTCCTATTCAAATAAACGACGACGTAAGAAACTTTTCTAAATCCAAATGCATAACTGTGAAAAGCTTTGTGTACCGATGGGATTCAAGATTTAAGCGAGTATATTTGTCTGGAAAAGCAAGCAATCCTTCCCTTATTTGAACTTGTTTAAGGACTTACAACAAACTCCGAGGTCATCATGAAAATATACCTGCTGCCTTTTCTACAAAATCGAGTTGGTGCTAATCTTTTTTCAACGTGTCTGGAATATTTCATGATTCATGAATGAAACGAAAAAAGTATATAAATACTCAAACCGTAAGAAATCGAAGGAAGTAGCAGATTTTACATTTAAATATAAGTGTGCTTTAGTTACAAGTACAACGAAATGAAAGTCCGTGCTCGAGGATGTCAGAATTGAAGCGCATTCTGGTGCTTACAATTGCCATCGTTAGAAACTAGAGAGTCTCTCCACAAGGATCCGTGTCGGTAAAAAAAGTTTTGTGGTACGGTACATGAATACGTGTAGCAGTCGAAATGTAACCCAGTAAGTTTGCACAAGTATGAATTTTGTCCGCTGTTGTGTCGTAGTCGAAAGTATACATGTTCTGTTGCGAATCACAACAAAGCAATAACAAAGGACATCTTGTAGGTTTGCACTGTACCTTTTGTTCTCTCTGAAGGATTCGCTTGTAGCTCTTCGTGCTCTTCGCTCGCTCACTCCACTCAACCGAAAACTAGGATTTGACAACAGAGAGTGTAAGTAACGGTTAGCTCAAGACTCAAGCACTGGCACAAGTTAGCTTTCTCAGTTCTCCATTTCACATTCTATTTACTCTCACTATGCTCAACAAATTAGTGCAAGAATTAAAATTCACAAAAACTGATAAAATTATGGAAAACTAGTGAAAAGTATTGGTGTTTTTATAATTCAGTTAAAATTTCAGTTAAATTTTTTTAACGAGGGTTGTTGAATCGGAGCTTTATCATGCAGAAATGATTCAACTTGACGGAGACAAAGCTACGATTTATTATGAAATGTAGGTACATGCTCTTGCTCATTGCTCATATTTGCCAATCTGCGTATTTCTTCAATCGCATGAGTCTCAAGTTTGTCGGCGTTTTTCATCTCCGTATTGATTGCTGTAATCATTGATTGCAACAAAAATTCCTTGACCTTGTTCTCTTCTGTCGAGGATTTATGTTCTATTGTTTGTTGTCGCTTAAAATTTCATCAGTTGACACGACATCTCATTTGACTGTCGTTGCGCCAAAGATGTTTTCGCTTTAGTCAACGTGTTGAATAGATGTTAGATTATTTTGGAGCTCATAATTTCTCTATGCGGGTCTAATGCAAACCGAAAATAATATGGTAGAGCTTCTCAAATTAATCTGCATTATTCATACACATCGTGATCGTCTGAAATAAATCCCTGAAATCAATATGCATAGTTTGCATTCTCTTCTTTATGTGCACAATGTGCAGAGACTAGGTTATCTCGTAATTCTCAAGAATGTATAATTGCTTATCTAAGCTTTTCCCTGAGACAATCTAGCTATCACGGTTTGCGTTGTTCCTTTCATATTCTCTTAAAAATCATCTTCACTCACAATGTCAATACCTCATGTGAAATGTACTTTTCTACTTTTATAAAAAGGGGAAGATGTACGAATGTGGAGTCCCAATATGATATGGAGCTGCGTGACTGCTTCTACTTCTGCTCACACATAAAACTCCCTTTTTTCATCCGTGTTCACATGCCCTATACCAACTCTCCTGAATATCACGCAGTGCGTGGCAGCACCCACGGTGAAAAAGGGAGGGTAGAGCAACCCTGCAATGATCCGAGTGAGCTCGTTAAACGTCAAACGACCAGAAATTTATCGCTTCACCCATGTTTCCTTCATTGCGCCACAGCCAATACCTTGGCAGAATTTTAGGAGCCATCATGAAAACTCGGAGGTTGAATAGCGAAAAAAATCACCCTTCTTTTTCAGAAATAGAGGATTGGACAAAAATTTGGCTACATTGTTACGTAATGCGCCTCACTTGAGATGGGAACAATGTTTGGCTTATTGAAGAGAGATAGGAATTGTACCAATCAATATCTCGCAATCCAATTGCTTCATAAATACGGAAAATGATTGTATGATATTTCGAGATATTGGGGCTGTCATTGTCGTATGTATATTTTTACCATGCAATCTACTTCAATGCAATACATGTCTCTTCTTTAATTTTTGGAATTTTTTATTTTGTCAATGTGTCTGGGTTTGAGAGTTGTGTGCACATGAGTGAGCCACTTGTGTAAACAAATAAAAAAATTCAAATCTTTTCCGGAATTTGCAAAAGGAAGCATTTATGGAATTACCAGACGCAGACGGAGAAAGTTCTTGTTTTTACAAAAATGCTCAAGTCGTTTGTTGTGAAAGAGGACATCATATATATTTCTTGACGATTTTCATAAAACCGTGTTTTTCAACCTTTCCATCGCCAACATGGGCAATTTATAGTTACGGGTAAGTGAATGTGTGCTCAAGGTGCTTTGTGAAAGTTGTAAAATCTAGAACTGTTTTCAGATTATGCTTCTAGAAAAATCCGACAAACCCATCCAAAAGTGTCAAGTGTGAACAGAAGGCATGCATATTTTCAGATGCCTTGAATGGGCTGAGGGCACACGTCAGATCTCAGTAGAGTAATCATCAAATCATTATGCCATCAAAAAGTTTTTACAAGTTGTGGTGCTACGCATCAAATAAAGCAAGATAAATAACCATTAAAGTTGGGCGAATTGCGTGTAGCGAGAACCATCACCGCTCACAAAACGAGGCAATTAAACTGGCAATAATAACAAACAAAAGTGGCAAGGATGAAGTAGAAAAAATGCCCGTTGAATTTCGCTATTTTTTCCGTCACGCCAAGAGAGGCGAGGAATGGTAGCATATGCCAAAGTAATTTTCGGGATGAAATTTTTATTTTATTTTTGTTTTTATCTCGAGAACATTCGTCTTAACTTCAGCTCAATTTACGTTTATATTCGAAGAATGTGGAAGTGCTTCCTTGTTTGTTCTCACAATTTCCGAGGGATTTTAGGGCTCCTCTCTTCTTTACAACGGGCATTTAGTGGTTTAATGGCTGTACTTGAGGAATTTAATAGTCGCACATACCGAAACATTTTATTGCAAATCCAACTGCTTTTTCGGTTTTATTCCAAAATGATTTCATGCAAGGGTTCTCTCAGGCTCTCCTAATAAAACCGACCGTTGCAATTTGCAAAAGCATATGCTTAGCTGAGTGAAGCCTCCGGTTTTTGGCGAAATGGGGCATTTTGGAATTAAGGGTGTAGTTGTAATTTTCTTAAATTCAAAAAGTGGGACGTCGCTGAGAAAATATTTAGCAAATAATCACCCCTTTGTTAATGTAGGTTTGTAACACTGAGCTGACGACGACACATCTGGAATTGGCGTATTAATTATAACTTCTTTTAAATATGACACTTATTTTCTGCGGAGTATGGGTTTCTGTTTTCAATAATAAGCGGAATAAATACATGCATACACCTTCAATGAGTATATGCAATTTGCTTTCTTAGTTTTCCACAAAATCCGTAATTTGCATTTCACGAGTACTTAAATTATGATTTAGCAATTTAATTTTGCGGCATCACATACAGGCTCGTTTTGTTCAATGCACAAAAATTTCACATCAAAGAATGACACATAACATAACAGTATATACCAAAGATAGAGTAACGTAATGACCAAAGTTTGTTATAATTTGTACCAAAAGGTTAATATTGTAATTATTCGGAAATATGAGCTTATGAAAATTAACATGAACTTTTTCTCTTAATGAAGCCCCTATCTGTTGATGACCATAACCATTAGATCAAATATAAGAACGAGAACTGCAATTAAAGAAATGAGATCCATAATTCCCCCATGTAGTTATGACGTGTAATTTTATGATGCATATACTCGGTCATTCGCAAATTATAGTGTCAATGAATCTTTGCAATGAATTCTCCATGTTCTCACCGCTTTTAAATGAAACTGAAATGAATGAAAGGTGAAACTTGTACCTGTGTACATAAATCTATCGTTTTGAGAAAATATTCTATCCGATTCAATTTTGTCAGAGAAGTGAGTTCATGGTGAACACAAACTCATCGCAATGATGTCTTCATATTTTACCTTTCGCATTATTTTAATTAAAATAGTGTAACTTTTAATCAGAAAAATCAAAATAGATATATACACATATACGATTGAATATTGCAAAATTTACAAATAATTGTGAGGAGAAAGGACAAGCAAAATGTACATATCTGTCCTAATTTCTTCAAGTCCTACATTAATTAATGCGAGAAACTTCACAGCAACTAGTAATTCATGATAGATTTAAGGTAAGCAATGAATTATAAAATGTAGCGTAGCTTCGTTCAGAGGCTGTAATCATTTAAATGATTACTTAGGCATGAAAATGTTCCTTCATGAATTTGTTAAAAATCAATGTGCCAGAGGTGGTCCTGTGTCGATATTGACATTGAACCTAGAAGTTGTAATATTCTTAACGATAATAGAACGTAGACTAATTTTTATGACCCAAAGCCCTACAAGTTGAATTTGCACTACCTGTTTGCAATTCGGATTTTAGTAAATAACAAAATTACCTGTTAAACGACGTCTTGATTAGTTCACGGATCGGTGAACAAATCTGTAATTTTTCACGTACAGAATACGTACAAAGGGGTTTTCACTTCCCGAATTATGCTTCCTTTGAAATGGAAGTGGCACTCTAGTGTATTTTAAACTAGTCACTCTTGAACGGAGAAGAGTTTGTTGCCAAAATAACTTTCAACTCTACAATCTATTTAATATTTTATGCGGAACTGCAATCAGCTACTCAGGCAGGAATGATGTCTGAACGTTTACCATGATAGACTTTAAATGGATCATTTCCATCAGTATCAAGGAATAATATATCGGTGGATCCCTTTTGGATGGATTTTTACCGGATTTCAAGAAACATCCTACTCATACGCAATATCTTGAAGATGAGCATTACATGATCTTCATTTCCCCTTTTTCTTTTAACTCGTTCGTTTCGTTATCCATAAAACAAGGCATGATGGTCCTCAAGTGCATGTTTGCAAATAGTATTCAGAGAATAGTGTAGATTATGTACGTGTTTCTCTACTCAGCCTTGCCTGCGCTAAATAGGCAAAACAGTGTACATCACAAAAAATAAGGGAGAGAGAAGGGAAGGGCGCATCTTGTAAGGTTTATTCGTAAAACTTGCAAGTAACCACGTTTGTCAAAAAACAGTGCAAAGTCTCTCATTCTCCGATTGGGGGAGATGCCATAAAACTGCGTGTTCTTCAGCTCCACTTTTCTTTATAAAACTTGGATACAAGGTTTGGAAACTCCACCTCTTGTGAGTTTTGCTCCTTTTGCTGATCTGCGAACATTTTCCACATTTTGGGTGTTTTTTTCTTACGAGCTCTAGACAGAAAACTCCAGGTTAGTTTCTTGAGTTCGATATCATATCTTCTGCCCTAGCAAACCTGGAAGAATTTTCTCAATACTACTTTTATTGTTGCCTCATTTCATCTATATTATAGCTAATTGTGATTTGTCAAAGTCAACAGTGAAGAATTGATTGTTGCAAGTATGATCGAATATTTCTGTAGCACAAAAGTCATCTACCGTACTACTCAAAACCTATCAATCAGGAATGTGAAGCTTCTATATCTCAAGTTTCTTGTAAATGAGACTTAAAAGCATCTGCAACAAAAGGGATAAGGGATCAGTTCTTCCATCCATCCAACTGGGATATCAGACAGGCAATTATGACTCTACAACTTCAACTCTAGGCTTTGCTTTGTTGAATAAGAATTTAGTGACCTTTACAAAGCCGCAAGAATTCGGTAAAAATATGAACATTTTTCGGGTTAAAATCAAAACTTTATATGTATAAAGTTGAAAAATGTTAAAATGAAAAATGTCTATATATAAATTGACAACTTGATTCCGAAATTCGTTAGGATTCCGTGTTAACACTGAAATTCATTAAAACCTTCGTGCATTAAAGTGCATTTCTTGCAGTACAAAGTACAAATCCCATGATCAAAATTTTATAGAAAATAACCTTTGGACTAGACCAGGACGGTGGACTACAAACTATTTACATGCTTTGTACTCGTATATCCTCATCCTCAGTAAATTTCGGGAAGAAACTCCACTCAAAATTCCGAAGGACTTTCTGAGATTCGTAATTTTAAGCACATCGTTTTTACCATGTAATTTGTATGATATGTGTTTTGGACCATAAAAAATGATACAAGTTTTAAAATTATGAGTATTCCTGGGGGCTCTCTGTTGCTTCTCATTTCGTTTTCATTACTTGACGGTTAGCGTGCCCGCTGAGACCAAAATTAAACCTCTTTCGCTCTGGCAGCTACACACGCTTTTAGTCATTAATCTCTTTTATTACAACTTTTATTCCTTTTCAAACTGCAAAATAACGAACATATGCATTTTTACGAGATATTTCGACTGGTACAAAGATTTTCGCTGCTGTCTGCTTCAACAACAAAAAAATCATATCCACTCACAAACTTTGGTCATATTTTGGCACATAAAGCCGCATGATGACAAGGTTTGACTTTTTACTGCCAACATACGTAAAAAATGAAACTATATCTAATATTTGAAAAAAATGTTACATAGTTTCCGAAGGGTTTGTTCTGATTCTCTCTTTTTTCGGGTTGTAGCATGTTCACGGAAACATTTAATGTACTTTTGCACGGAGGCGACGAACGAAAATTACGAAGTTGCAACATGCAACCCAAGAATGATCCTCCCTTCGGAAGGCAATTTTGAGCTGGTTGTGTAAAAACTTTTGCTCATATTATTTTCAGAGTCGTAAAATTTTTGAAATTGTTCAGTTTCGGTTCGAGTTACTTTTTGTGCTCCCTATACCCTTAAATACTAGACTATCGGAAGGACGACTAGATGACGAAGGAATGAAGGAATCTTTAAAAAAAATAAAATACATTCCTAATTATATGAAAGCTTACAGTCTGACTTACGAAGTCATATTTTGTAACACGGAGTTGTGCTCGAAAAATGTGCTTTGGAGAGAGCCAGTTCACTACCAGCAATCAATGAACAATGTTTCAAAGCCAAAGAACATTAATGTCGTACGTCTCCAATTTTATGGAGTTTAGAAAATAAACCACACTGTTTCTGACACATAGTTTACAATTTTTATATTACAAATAGCTGTTCAACCTTCTTTTTTGAGAAAAATGTACTAATTATTTCAAGAAGGAACTTGAGCTATGGGACAATATGAGAATGTTTCGAGTAACGGAATTATTAATTATCTCAGAAATAGAGTCATGAGTAATAGTATTAATACAGAATACAAGACTGAAAATGTAAAAAGGTTGGTTTCGAAATCTGGCTGGAGAATAAAATATGTAAGAGTATGACGATTTAAAATATTTTTCGAAATCTAAATATATTCACAATGAGAACAGGTTGTCAATTTCCAATCCAGGTGAATACGAACAAAGATGGGTGGCTTCGGTTGGATTTTAATAGAGGAATAATAAGGAATGACATTATGAATCATCAACTATTTTCCATCTTAAGTTATTGTTGAACTTGAAAAGAGAATGAATCATCTCTTTTCTGCATTCGTTATTTTTCCACATTCCACGTCATCCCTCTGGTACATGTAGTTAAAGTTTTTTTTGCATGCGTGATTCACAACCGATTTTTTACGGTTTTCTCTTTTACAACGGGCACGGGTCAATTGTTTCATGAGCGACGTTTCATTTTCTGCGACCTTTCAAATTTTATCTTTGTCAGTCTCACTCTTATATTTCCATAATGAATTACAGCTCGAGGTGCCGGGTACTTTTCTACCCAACTTTAAGTATCTCATTCTCCATTGAAATCGCTTGTATGACATGAAACCGTTTTCTGAACATGCAATTCAAACATTTATAACATACTTGGTTCTTTGTGACATTTTTATTGGACCAATAAAGTCGGAGATTCAGCTAAAAGTGGAAGATAAAGGGGAAAGGGGGAAGTGAAGTTGATGTACTTTTTTGAGCAAAATGAGATGCAGTTTGCGAATGTGCCTGTAGTAAAAAAGGAAGGGTTCGGGGTTGACAGAATTGTACATTGTTCCTTCATCTTTCCAGACTCGTCTTGGTAGATAGAAGCCGGACTGAAAACCAAAAAAATGAAAATCAGCAGTATGCCCCCACCGAGCTCAAAAATGAAATACATATTGTAACGTATAATAATGCAACAGAAAGCAATCTTTCTGGGAATTTTTTGTAGATATGTCCTGGTCAACTTAGGCTTCTACCAAAACCCCAATCACAAGCCAACTACAAAAAACTACATCCGACTTCGTCATTTCTGCTTAATTCATGGTATTAGTGTAGTACAACCAGTCCTTAAGCCTCATCAACTCATTTTTTGGCTGAAATTAGGTGAGTATATATTCATGTCACACATTTTGAGCACTTTCATTTTAGTTATTTTTTGCCACTTCCCACGTCCTCCTTCGTTCTCAGCTTCTTGGAAGATCAGAAAGTGCGTACCTATTGCTCTAGTGTTAATCTTTCGAATGAGCCCATGTGCTGTTGTGCGTTGCTTCAGGACAATTGACTCGTGTACATAATATTGCACATTGCAAGAGTTGCATTCAATTTTCTGCCTAAATACAACAAGAGTACGTGTGACATGAGTGATAATCGTTGTTGGCGAAGTGAAATTCCATCTCTGAGTAATAACACGTTCTAACACAATAAATCCCCAGAAGTTTGGAACAATTAAGAGCTTATAACATTATGCCTGCTTGCTAATCCACTCATTTGTATTCTTTGGAGTTTTACACATCCACTCTAACTAAATCAACGACTGCATCTCTCAGAGAAAAGACACATAACAGAGGAGCAATTTGCATTTTTACGAAAATCATAACATCTCAGCTAAAGTATACTTTTTCTTTGGTGAAGTACCAGGATTACCCTATTCCGGTGAGGAGAATGGGGTCAAAGGCTTTTTTCACACAAAATGACAAATTCATGAGTTTCACATGTTTTGTGAAACGTTATATTCATCAATGCTCCACGTTTTATTCTTACGTCTGAAGTGATGTCTTTGTTTTTGTGATGCATAAGAAATTCCGGCACGTAATCATTTTTGTGCTTGTATCACCTACGGCTAGTTTGTCATTATTAGGTTGAAAGTAAATAGTACTTTATTTTTCCTCTCAAAATCCTGGTTTTATGAAGATAACATTCAGGCGATGAAGAAATAGTTTGTCAGTTTGAGTTTAGCAGTTGTTGAAACCAGTCGGAAGCATTTGCTCAGGAAAAACGAAAATGAAGCTCAATTCGGTAATTTGTAAATCTTAATTTTCAAGAATCGCCAAGAACTTGCTCATGGAAGGAAACTGATTTTGTTATTTTGATTCTGTAATCTTGGTAGCTATACAGTACAGTCCTTATTGGACTCTTCTTCATTTTCTTGGATCCAACAGAAGGAAAAAAGAACCGGAGACCAAGTGAGGATAATGATCGTTTGGAACTGGTAAAATCAAAACGGAAACAGAATCCGAATTTAAGAATATTATTGTTGATTTTATTTGCCAAACATATGCAACTTGTCATTTTAAACAATAATAGCCGGAAGGTGTGTCCACGTCGGATCGTCAGAAGTTGTTTGAAGGGATTTCAGACTCGGAAGGGAGTGCTCAAGCGATAAGTCCGAACGCTGTGAATCCCTACACAAGTCAACTCCTTCTGCAAAACCAAGCTCTCCTCAACAACCAAGCTTTTCTTGGAGGTGGTGCAAATTCGGGAGCCGCTGGTGTTCTGGGCTCAGGTAATCTTGCGAATTTGGGCGGCGGGTTATTTTCCAACCAACGTTACCAATTCCCTTTTGCAGGTCAAGGGTTAAACGGTAATAGTTTCGTGAACGCTGCCGTCGGAGGGTTGAACGCATACCAAAATCCTTTGTTGTTTGGAGGAGCCACAATTCCTGGCATAGGTTCACCAGATCTTTACAGTCAAAGTGCGGCGGCTGCTCAACTCTACAACAATCCTTATGTCGGAGCGGCTGCATTACAAGGCGCTGGGATATCTGCTGGAATTAACCCGCTACTTCTTCGTGGAGCAACTAATTTGCAATATCCCATCGTTGGAGGAAATCCCTACTTGTCTGCTCAAGCTTTGTTGAGCCCATACGCAAACTATAACCAACTCAACCCTTACAACAACTTCCCCTTCGCTTCAAGATTTGGCATTGGGGTAGGAAGAAGCAGTCTCGGGAATAGGCAGAACTCGAACAACAACAATAATAACGACGAGTAAGGAAGTATCGTTCTCTTGACCTCTGTTTGTCATGTTTTTTCCATGATAGTTCGTTTTCACTTTTCTCTAGGTTTTTTTTTTGTAAATTTATTAGCAATTAGTGTTTTGTTTAAAATTTTGCTACAAATAAAAAACAACACAAGTTACACATATATATAACACATCATGGTGGGCAAGAATATTAATATATAATGACTATGGCTCACTTTTGTGACCAGCAATGATAACGTACCATAACGTTAGAATTAAAACATGAAATTAATGGCACATGACATGGCAAATACTTGGCTAACCAGAAACCGAACAAAAAATCCCTGCACAAGATCAAGTCTTCCTTCCTTCTTTTTGACAGTTATAAGCCTTGTTTGTCAACGCTTGTAAAGGTGAAAAGTTGCAATTTCTAATCTCAATTTTTGCCGCATACTAATCTATCATCGCCTACTTTGTAACCTTATAGTGATTTGCCTTTTGCCCCTTCACCTTTTGTCGTTTTGTAAAAATGGGCATATTCAAAGTGTAGCATAAATGCAGGCGTATTCATAAGTATTTGACCCACCACTGCGACGACGTTATGCACACAATTTACGATGCTCTCGCACGTACATCATTTCAGCTTATGCTAAAAGTCACTCAAATCATGATCATTCACAAAAAACTCGCTTCAGTCTTCAGCATCAGGAAAATAATTATTATGCATTTAAAAATATTTTTTTACGAAAGTCCTGTTTTCTATTATGCAACATTCATATTCCATACCATCTCGTTTGCTGAATGAATATGAGTAATGCGACGGTGACGTTTTAAAAAAACTCACTTTCTACTCAAATGAGAAGTTCAATATGCACAACGGGTGCATTAATCAAGAGCATATTCTTAGTTAACAAGGCGCCATTACAGCATGAATCTTCATCGGTGCACATGTTTGTCCACTGCCCATAAACTTTATTAATTATAGGAGTCAACTGCATAATTTTGTCACTCTGTGAACTGCACTACAACTCTTGAGGGTGAATACACTTAACTCGTTCATTACCTCATAGAGAATATCACGCTGCATGAGATTCACTGTGCCGGTTTCTCTAAAGTGCATTCTAAAACAAACAAACGAACAAAGAAGTTACTTCATTGTTGAGATAAAATTTTGTTTGGGGTTGCATCATGATCATGTTGAGATTGAGCTACTTAATATTTGAAAGCGTATATTTATTTTCGTGAGATATTCTCATCGTTCTCAGTTCGATCTGAATATGACTTGACGTAAAAAGGTGCTGATGTGTTATAGTAGCAATTATCACGTCAACGCAATGTCACCAACTGCGCACATGAGTTGCCCTCTTTCCAAGTTTGGTCGAGCGAATAGTGGTACATTTGCAATTGTGAATCTTAATATTTTTTCCAGTCTCGACAAAAATGCAAGGAAGCTCAATGACCATCTATAAAATTACAAAAGGATTGGCATTTGTGGTCTGATTTTTTAAAATACTGTGTATTCGATAGATAAATGTATTGAGGAAGGATAGAGAATTGGATCCTTATGGGAAATACTTTTTTCCTTTTTAAATTTTTTGGCTCATTTAAAATACAGCGAGAGAAGTTGACACATTGACAGAGAGCGAAACTCGTAGATGCGTTGAAGACGAAGGCGCAGCACGGAAGAATAATTGTGCTATACACTCTACTTGTGCGTTATGACATGGCATTGTTGCTGCATAAAAATGCTCTTGCAAACTCACCTGGCCACTTTCCGAGCAACTAACTCCACTTTTTTTTCCTATGCTGTTGCAGTGATAATGCAGCGTATTGTTAAGATTATGATTAGAAAAACTGAATGAACTCACGAAGACGAGTATATGCGATCGCTTGTTTACGTATTTTAAGATGATTATATTGCTTTCGATACACTCTAAATTCCAATTTGTCATTCTGAAATAGGCAAAATTTTGCAGACAAAGGAAGGGAATGAAAGTTGGTGATGCTTGAATCGTAACATGACTCTCAGATTATCTGCATGCTATACAAGGTTTGCATATACATGCATCTGCATCTTCCTTCTCAGAAAAAAATCATCTCTGCAAATGATCGCCTTCATATTCTCTATCCATTTCCTGAAATCCATACGGTTCTTGTTTTGCAAGCAACTATTTTTCAACAAATTGCTCGATCATTTCGATTTTGACTTTTGAACCAGCCACATATGAAGCTTCGAAAATTGAGGAGCTTCACTAGTTATTAGAGCTGCAAAGGAAGGAAGTACACGCGAACCTCTTTACATGCACGCCGTAATTATAGTCGCTCATTAGTGTAATTTTTATTGATTGAATATCGTGTACATTTTCTTGATGGATATTTCGAAGAAACAAAATTGCGCATTTGTCACGAACGCAGTACAAGTTTTTTGAGAAGTGGCCTTTTTTGATCAGTTGAATGGGAGCAGTGAGTCCATTCAGGTGACAAAATAAAAATGTCCAGTTTAGCAGGAGCAGCAGCAGGTGCGCTGGCGGCGACGCCCAGCATCTTCACGAAAACGTTCATGTTCGGCATTATAGGTTCACTCTCAATGTATTTAGCGTCCTGGGAAAAAGCTGACATATCAAAGGAATCCTTCTTGGAGAAGCATAGGGATCAGGGAGATACGTTTGACTTCATTATTGGTATGCATACATTATTTCCAGTACCTACATTACTGAAGTTGTTATCGGTAATATACTTACAATATGGTTTTTACACGTTTTTTACAGTTGGAGGCGGAACGGCTGGATCAATTCTAGCAAACAGACTATCAGAAAAATACAAGACTTTACTTTTGGAGGCTGGTGGAGAGCCACATCCTTTTCAAACAATTCCTCTTCTTTCAAATTTTTTGCTTAATTATCCCCAACTCGATTGGAGGCATGTTACAATGCCTCAAAAACAGGCGTTTCGGGGAGCCGTTCAGTCTGTAAGTTAAAGATATTGGGGTCATCTCATTTGTTAAGAGAAGAATATTATTCATATTATGGATCTTATTAATTTTAGAGGGCCAGCATCTCGCAAGGAAGAGGGCTTGGTGGCACTAGTAACCTCGATTATATGATGTATCTCCGAGGTCATCCGAAGGATTATGATAATTGGGCGGAGATTACTGACGATCCTGAATGGTCGTATACATCTCTGTTGAAACATTTCATGTCATTGGAATATTACACCGGACCTTGGCCCTCAGGTACTTCTGGCATTTATCTTCCTGGTTAAAGTTAAAATTAGCAGAGTCACTAATTATAAACATATTCGTTTCAGAAAATCATGGGAAAACTGGGAACATGAAAATAAAACAACCTGCGTACACTGGACTGGGAGAAAAGTTCTGCAAAGCTGCTCAACGCTTAGGATATGTGCAGGCTGACTTAAACAGTCCATTCACAGAAGGTGCAAAATACTTTCAGATTTGTTATCCGAGTAAAAATCAGGACTATTATTTAAAATTTATTAAAACGAAATCTTGGTATTTAGGCTGTGACATCTTGACATATCCGACGAGAAAAGGATATCGGGACAGCGCTTACAAATCCTTCTTAAAGCCAGTGAAAGACAGATGGAATCTAGTTGTTCTGAAGTATGCTCATGTGAATAAGGTAATTTGGTTTCTGTTTTTGTAAACGCTTTCAATGTCATTGTGTAAATTCTGAAATATAATTAAATTCATGTTGAAAATAGGTACTCATACGAGGAAATGATGAAATGGTTTACGGAGTTGAGTACGACCGTAATGGCAAGTCAATGATAGCATACGCCAAGAAAGAAGTCATACTGGCAGCAGGTGCTATTCAATCTCCAAAGATTTTAATGCTCTCCGGAATTGGACCGAAAGCGGACTTGGATTCCTCAGGAATTCCAGTCATTGCCGACCTTCCCGTCGGGGAAAACCTCCAAGACCATCTCTCAGTATATTTGGGTCCCTTCTTCGTCGACAAAGGGAAATCTTTACTAATTGACAGAGATATTAGCACGAGATCAGTCCTCTCGCTGGCGAAAGATATTGGACCCCTGACCACAACCGGCTTTCAAGCTGCTGCCGTAATTAGTTCCAGCCTGGAGAAACTTCACGGAGATCGAAATTGGCCTGACTTGCAGCTTACAATGTATGGTATTTCACATCACTCTTCTGCAGCCTCCGATTTTAGCCATGCTTACCAACTGAAGAAGGACCTTCTAGAAAAGTATGTTGAGAAATCCAAAGGACACGATTCCTTCTCCATAGTTGTCTCAGGGGGTCGACCAAAGAGCACTGGCTCTGTGAAACTCCTCAACCGTAATCCTTATGCGCCACTAATCATCAATCCAAACTACTTTGACAAGGTGTACGACGTCGTTGTAATGGTGGACGGAGTTAAGAGGGCACTCCGTTTTGTCGAGAACTCCACCGCCTTCGAAGATATTCATGCACATTTCACGTGGGAGTATCTTCCCGGTTGCGAAAACTTCCGGTTTCGTTCTGATGCTTACTGGGAGTGCTACGTTAGGACATTGTCCGTTTCTCTCGGAAACGTAGCTGGAACGGTGCCTATGGGCTCAGTTCTTAATAGCAAACTTGAAGTTAAAGGACTGAAAGGACTTCGTGTCGTGGATGCATCAGTAATGCCCTCCATTGTCTCCACGAGTACAGGAGCTGCTGTAATGGTTATAGCGGAGAAAGGTTCTCAACTCATTTTGAAGGATTGGGAAGGAACTGCAAGTAAAGCGGGTGGGGAACAAGGTCTTCTCAAGGGTTCAAAAGTGGTATTTGACAAAATTAAAGAAGGCGCTGATAACTTAAAGTTGGGTCTGGACTCATCAAAGACACTCCTCGACACACTGAAATTAGCAGTGGCCGAGAGTAATCCAGTGTCGGCGACTGAGCAGTTGAGTTTGGATGGGTTGCAGAAGCTTACCCAAAGTGTAGGGGATCTTGCAGCTATGTTAGGACCCCTTCCTGGTGGTTCCGACAAGTTCTCAGGAAGCTTCGACGTTGGAAATGAGACCACTACCGAGTCTGAACTGGCTTCCATGATGACGTTGGCACCAATGCTCAAGTCTCAATTTGGAGGCTTGTACAAGAATCTTTTTGATGATGTTGATGAGCTAGCATCATCGCCGAAAATAAAATCCAGCACAAGTAAACCATTCAAGAACATGGCACTAAGCAGCTTAAAGTTTCCAATATTGGGAGCGCTCAAAGGTCGTCCTTCCCCCAACTCCTTGGATCCCTTCAAAGTGATTCAAAGCATGCTCGAAAATAGCATGAAAAGCTTGGAAAATATTACAACTTCAGTGAAGATCAGCACCTCTGGAAAAAGTGCGAAGCCACCCAGTGAAGTGAACAAGCTAAACAATAATGTAACACTCGAGGACGTTTTTGGGATGACGGAAGGGGATCAAGATGAATGGGAGGAGTATTTTCTAGATGAGCCACTTCCAAGTCCAACCACCCAAAAGTCAACAACTACAACCCCAAAGCGTATTAGCACCACCACCACAACCCCAAAGCGTATTAGTACCACCACAACAACCACTACGCCAAGTTCCACAACCACGAAGAAACCTTTGATCGATTATGCTTACGAAGTACTTCCGGCAGCTCAGTCACAAAAGTCGGAAAAGGTAATTTTGGTAGCTTCGCCTATTCCCCCGAAGCCAGCAAAGCTACCTCGAAGTCAAAGACCTGTGCATCCTAACCCGACTCCAACTAGTGCGCCTAAGCCACGACCCACCTCTGACTTGCAAACGTCAGCAATGAATTCACAAAAGCTGAAGAATTTGGAGGCGCTGGCTCAAATTCAGCATGAGACAATGTCAAAACTTAAGCAAAAACAGAAGCAGAACACTGGGGTTCCCCACAATTACCGTCCTTTCCAATACCCCACTCCTCAAGAACTACGCGAGCAGTACCCGCATATCTTCAACAGCTTTCAAACCCCTCCAACAAATCCTACCCAACCAGCACCCGCCCAAGGATTTCCACAACCTCAAAGTTCACACTTTTTTCCTCAGTATCGACAAAGACCTCCACCTCCCCGTGGCCTTATGCCACCAAAAAGAGGACGATTTCCTCCTCCACTTCGCCAGGGTTATGATCAAGCCATGAAACCCCCGTTTCACTACCGCCCACCATCACCTTTGCTAAGAGGCTACACTCAAGCCCGCCCTACTGCTGATCCTACGGATTTAAAGTTCGCAGTGAATTCCATAATGAACGCAAAATATACTTATCCGACAAAAAATCCATTTTTACAAATCATGGAATACTTGGGCCAATCCCCCAACAAGGCGCCTGATTCGGAAAGTAGTGTTCTCAAAGCGTTACAATTACGAACAAACGTTGACAAACTGCTCAATTTCCCGTATCTTCTCCAGCCAAGTCCGATAGCAATTACCCATAGACCTATTCCGCCAACTCCTTCTCCGTCAGAACCACCACTTCTTTCATTTACTCCAGATGATTCACCCTCATCTATTTTTGCACCAATTAAGGATGTACTTCAGCCCATCACGGATTTGATGAAAGCGCCACTTGGTTTATTGCCGAAACCCTTTGCGAAAGACAGTCTTGTTGCAAGCTTCCTCCCAGATATGTTCTCACAAAGGATTGGACCAATGTCCTCAGAATCTGCAGAATACCCTCATACCCCCACCACAACCACACCACGACCAACGTCTCGCCCTCGTCCTAGGGCTCAATCAGCTCGCAATAGTCTTGCCGTTGCATTACCCCGATTTTTCATGAATCACACAAAAGAAAATTCGGAAATCCCACCGGAAGTTTTCTTACGCGCATTAGCAAACTTGACGCATGACCTTCCAAAACCATTTGTGTTAGAACCAAACAAAGGATTCAGTAAAACTCTGTCATTGTCCAGCGGAGCCTCCTACTCAATTCCAGACAAGCACGAAGCTAAAAATAGGAAGCAGCTTGATCGCAGTATCAGCGACATTCTGAGTCACCTTAAAAATCACCACTTCGCCAACATGGCATCGTCCACATCAGACAATCCAAGGGAATCCGCAGTGACTTCTCCTTCTGAAGGAAGGACAACTGGAAGTAGCAATGCGAATGAAATACTGAACATAGATTACACCCGAGCATCTCATCTTCCAGAAGGTCGTACTAAGGAGTCAATTAATACAGCTACTCCAAGAGTTAAAATGAATCCACCAATAGAATTTCACAAATCTCCTTGGGCAAAGGAGCCCCCTATTCCACCAAAGAGTTTACATTTTAAGATAAAAATTATCAAGGAATAGATAGAAGCATTTACTTTCACATATTATTATATTTTTATTATTATTATTTAATACATTGGTAATATGTGCAAACTTGTTTATTTTTTTAACTTTTTAAAGGAAATATTATACCTAATTGTAAGGGAAAGCGATAAATAAATAATGTTGTTCGTTTCTCGTTCTCGAAAAGTTGTTTATGGCACGCGTGTCATATTTTTTTTTAATTCAAAATATGCGACATTTCTACACTAGTTTTGGCCTACGCATGCAATATAATATCCTTTTCTATTGAAAAATTCATTGGAAATCTGAAATGGTCAACGAAAAACTTGGTCAGTTCATGAATATTCCAAATTGTGATAATAATTTACTTTCGAGGATTTCTGAAAAGTGGGGAACAGACAGATATTTGTCTGGTTTCAAACAAATTATTTACATGCGACGACACTATTTAGCACCTTAAATGCATAACGTGACGTGATGTCAATTTCTTGTCATTCCTTTTTTATGTGGAGTATTAGTCATGTTGTGCGTGCGTCTACAAGGGAGTGAAGTGAGTTTCCCTAATTCTCATTCAAGAAAAATGCGTACTGTAATCAAGTCCTCACTTTCGTGTTGCAAGAAGAAGTGGCAATAAAAAGTTTTGAGCAGTCCACTTTCCACACGAGTTAAATGCATACATTTTGATAAAATGCTCATGTAATGTAGGTGCTATATGGGGCTGCTTGATGTTAAAATTGTCGACATGAGCATTCACACGTTCACATTATTCCGTTCGTTGCTCTATTCGTTACACGCATCCTTATTAATGCGTCGGCACGAAATGTGCAACTTTTTATATGAAAATATTGGTTATACTTTGTATCATATCTTTAGTGTTTGCGTAAATGGAGAAAAATATGTATAATTCATGGATTCGTCATTGATCTGCGCGATAGTCAAGTCATAAGATCGTGACGGTTTCATCTTTAAAAACTATCTGTTGCAAATTGGACTTTGTTCCCGTATTAAGAATCGTATATTCTGTAAGTTTAACATATTAACACTCAGAAGTGTTGTGTATGGCGTTGTTTCCTTTTACCAATAACAATTGCTATAATCTGAATATTATTTTGTGATTCAAAACGATTTAATCCAGTGTGGATGAATTTCGATTCACGGATGGGAGCGTGATTCTTGTATGCATAACTTTTTATGGGTTTAAATTTACTAGACTATAAGTATGCTTGTTTATGTTTATTATATACTAAAGCCTTGTAGTAGAGTTGTTGACACAGTTTAATCTGGTTGCGAAAATCGTATTAAGATTGTCCCATTGTGAATATTTGTTTCGAGTGGTGACTTCACAGAAAAAAGTACCCATTCCAAAGATGATATGTATTGAATGTTCGTCCTTTTATCTCCGCATGACTATGCTCGCTGTTGTTTGTTGTGGACCACCTTCAAGAAGATCGTTATAAAAAAGACGAAGCGAATTTTTGTTGTTTGGAATTTTCCATACGAATATAGAAAATATTCTCATAAACAGCACGCAACGCAACGCCACTTTATTCAATGATGTAATCGGAAAAGTATATTATATCCTTTCAAACGCAAGGAAGACTCAACGCTACAACACTTTAATTCGATGACTGACTCGCCTTTTTGCCATGATGCTCTCTTACTCATTAGCATTCGTCATTGCTCTTCGTCGTGTTACATCTTATAACAAGCAATCTGTAAGGTCAAGTCGTGATTCCAGCTTTATGGCACAGTTTTTATGATTAGGATATTCGATATATACACACATCTTCGCAACATGCGCCACTCTCTCTCTGATCTCTTCACACGACAACGGAGGTAGGAATCATCATGCAACTTATGGCGAACATTATGCATTTTTTAAGTTCACTAAAACCGTGTGTGTGCACAGATAGCAGCATCCTTTTTTCTCAGTATTATATGGAATGCATCATTCAAAATCTTAAAAGCAACAACAACATCCACTCTGTCCATATATTCCATTCCACAGATTTTGTCCGCAACCATCCCCCTTCTAAACTCTAAACCAAGTTTCCTATATGCTATTCTACACAAGAATGGAATGGAGATGGACCAAACCTGAAATGCATTCTCCGTGCATCTAGAATATCTACCTGCCCATGTATACCAGAGAAAAATCTACCCTCGGGTTGCAATTTAACATCTTTTTATCTTTGCTAAGTAAATCCAAGGACATTCTTACTCACACCTCGACATAAATCATATATCAACACAGGAAAACTTATATTTTTAGCGAGAGAACTCTATACTCTGTGTTGTAGCGTTGAAGAAGTGCGTTGTCCAGAGAAGTTTGCCTCGACTGTGTAATTATCCTTTAATAACAAAAGTTAAATGACAAAGTGTACTAATGTAGCAAGCATTGTTGGTGCTTGAACTCTTCGCACATGGATTCCGGTCTTTTAATTATCATTTTGATTTTCGTCTTTGCATTTATATCGTAAGTATCATATAAATACTAACTTGATGGAGCTGGAATTTATCTATAGTTCTCCAGCACTCGATCTCTGGGTCTCTAAGTAAAAGTGAATTTTTTGTATGTTATTTAGATTCTTCGTTGGAGTGTATTGTCACTTCTGCGGAGAATCGGGTTCCGGTGGGCGTTATTATGGGTCGAATGAGAACATTGCTGCTGTGACAGCAATCTACACCACGAAGCGGGCAGCGGGGGCTGGGGATGTGACAAAGAACAACTGCGAGTGTCAAAAGGAGTTCAAAGGAAGATGTGAAAGTTGTTGTGAAGCGGACACCTTCGTAGACGATGGGGAGCTTGGGAGTCCGAGGGACTTTTCCAATTTCGGTGGAGACAGAGGATTTCAATATCCTGGCGATGGAGGGGGAGGAGGAGGAGGTATCTTAAACGATGCAGATCCTATGCGAGGATTCTTGGGAAATGGATCTGCACCGGTGTCTGCACTGGACCAGCCAGATCGTGGGAGTTCATTCGGAGGGAATCCCCCCGAACAGTATTAAATATTTGCTATTGTGTAATTTTATTTTTCATTAACACTTAATAATTGTTTTAGTCCTTGCTGACCAATGAAAAACATGAGTGCGTAGTCGAGACCGTAATAATTGTATTCTCAAGATGGGAACAAAAAATTTGTAGAGATAAATACTCACGCATAATAGTATCACTGATTTAAAGCCAGGGAAGCCAGCCGGAGAAAAAAGCTATTAATGTTTTTATTTATTTGATTAGAGGTGCGAGCGATTTTTAAACATTGTTACAAGTAAAAACAGTTGGGAGAATTATGTGGCAATTACCAGCTACGAACCCTTTAAGCAGTTTATAATCATGATTTGAAAGCATTAAATTTACTGTACTTATTTGTTTCTTTTCTAGGTGCACTTTATTGTTTTGTTGTTAATTTTACTTTTTGAATTACCTTTTCAAGCCCAATGCGTCATGCGTCGTATCATTTCAAGAAAAGATTATTTGCCTTCTATCGTTCCATCCAATCCAAATAATATTTTAGGCATACAAAATGTGTTCTTTACTTAATTAATTTTACTTTAAACGGGTAAAACATAAATACTCGGATATAATGTTGATTATGTGGTGGACAAACGATTTCCTTGTCTTCCACAAACTTTTGTAAACAATGCTATTTGTACTTACAAGAATTGTTAAAATTGATAGTTGCATTATGGGAGACTAACAAATAACTTTTAGTATGCATTTTGTACGTAGCAATTTTTAAACGGACAGTAATATCCTGTACATATAAGCAAACAACAAGCCTTATCAGTTGGATGTATGAAGTTTTTTATGAACAAAATAACCATAATACACGGATTGACCAAAGTATCAACATGATGTAGTAGGGATGAATAAAGTGTACATATTTCAATGTTATAACCTTGAATTGAAAATATATTTATTGAAATCATATTCATTAAGCAATCGCATTTATAATATGATATTATATTTTTTGCTTTCTGGCACAGAACATCCTTAGCAAATTGTTAACATGCATAATGGAAATGGCAAAAATAGAAGAGAATTATTATTCGATTTACTGCAAGCTCTTCACAATTTGTCCGTTGACAAAAACCTTGATTATGTTGCGATCATCTCCCAACATAATGAATTTTTGGACCAAGTCATTGACGTTCGACTCAGGGAATATGTCCACCGGATCACATTCCAGGTTGACAAGAAGAGCATCGAAAGATTTGCCAACTTGGAAATTTCCAATTTCTTGATCCAAAGCAAGGGCTAAATAAGGATTTTTAATTAAAGTAATATCAATTTTAGTATGAACATTTTCAATTGTGAATGTTAATCTGATTAAGTACCTTCAGCTCCACCCAAAGTTGCCAGATACAGAGCTTCTCTGTAACTCAACGGTTCAGTCTCCTGCCCGTGGATAGCTAACGTTTTAGCGACCCCAATGGCTTGCCTCATTGCCTCCAAAATGGAGGGAGTGTAGCCTCCAGAAACATCTACGAACAGAAAATCACAAAGAATTTAATTTTCGAAACACCACACATGCATATATTTATTCTGACATTGTCCAAATTGACATACCAGTGCCAAGTCCTACTTTCAAACCAGCATCACGCAGTTTCTTTACCGGGCACAATCCACTCAAAAGGAATGTGTTGGAAGCAGGACAATGAGACACACCGGTATTGTGCGTTTTAAGAATCTCGATTTCCTCATCAGTTAAATGCACACAGTGGGCCATGATCGACTATATATAAATTCCCGAAGCACAAGACAAATGTTATATTACGATGTACAATTTTCGGCATTTCAAAGTACTTAAATGACATTTGTATGGTGAAAATGAACCTTTGATGTCAGAAGTCCAGTGCCTGCATAAATATCCGCATAATTTTTGTATTGTGGGAATAATTCCTTGGCTCTCTCCACCTCCGGGAGTGATTCAGAAAGATGAGTCTACAAATGAACAGATAATGCACATTGAATTTTCGTTCCAGAACTTTTGTTCATAAAATTATGAAATTTATTGACCTGGATATGCACGTCGTTCTCTTTGGCCATTTCTCCTAAACCTTTCATAAGCTCTTCGGTGCAGGTGAGAGCAAATCTCGGAGTGATTGTTGGCAAAACAAGTGGATTCTAGCAACAAAAGAACAAGCTTTGTTTCATGTATTCATCTTTTGGTAATGCTGGAAGAATTTTTTTTACTTAATTTATAAAATTTACTTTCTTGTCCAAGATGGCCTTGACAAATTCCTTCGTGGCGGAAAGAGAGTCCTCAGTTGTCTCCACGTAGTAATCTGGGCTGAAACAATCCATACAAACCTTCCCAACGAGGGCCCGTTGACCATAAGCTTCAACCAAGTTAGCCATTACAATTGCCGCCGGGGTATGGATGGAGGTGAAGTATGACGCCGTTGTAGTTCCAAAACTTAATGTCTTTTCCTATAATATTAAATCAGATACGATATTGTAAGTTTTCCGTTGTTTAAAACCCCAAAGTTCATTTTGCAGTAGACATGCAAAACCACATACCACAACTTTTTTGTAGATCATTTCAGCAAATTTTGGATCTTGGTATTTGCACTCCAAAGGAAAGGTGTACTTTTCCAACCATTCCAAAAGGGGCAGGTCCAGCGCAAGCCCAGCATTTGGATATTGAGCTGCGTGAATGTGGGTATCAATCAATCCCGGCATGAGAAACTCTCTGTAAAACAATTTAGACGAATTGACACGCTTTGTGATTTTGTCTTTGTTCTCCTCGAGACGTGGGCAATGATGGCAAGCCTTGAAATATACTTTTTACTTACTTTTCACGAAGTTTCACAATGTCATTATCTCCAAATGCATGTGTGCTCTTCAGAGTTTCCAAGTTCTCAGATGTGTCCACAAACAAAATCTAATGTACCACAAATAAATTTTTAATGTCATATTTTTTTACCAAATGTGGTTTAGTTTTTGGGCAATTATTTCGGTAGAGGTTTAATGACCTTGCCGTCCTTCACACCAATGACACCATTGGGTCTAATGACACACGGTTCCTTCCATGACAAACTGTGGACGAAGGGTCCAACAAAGACTCGCAGTCCCTGTACAGGCTTCTCCGCATTCTTACTCGTCTTAAAAGTTGTGCCGGAGACTTTTCTCGCTGTAGACGCGTTGTTACCCATCATTGCAGTTTTTCAGTGTCTTTGTCCTAAACCTTAAATGCGAGAAAATGAGCAAAAAGTACTGTATCAGTTATCTAGTTTGTCAAATTTATTGTTTTAAAAATATTACTTGTCTCGAGAAACGAGTGGTGCTGTTCCGTCCAAGTCTTTTAGTGCCTGTAATCGTAATCCTTGGTGGAGAAGTTTCTTGACGTTTCAGAGATAGAGATAACATAAGTAAAGTACGTATATACACTAACTCGCTTAATTTGCATAACTACTCCACACTGAGAGTATGGATTAGGACATTTATCGCAGTGAAATTGAGGATTCTACCATTATATTAACCAGTCCACATACTCTTGACATCGCATGGTTTTCTGTTTTGACAAGAGATATACATCGCTTATGCGCACTTCACATCTCTGTGCATGAGCGTATTAGAACTCTTGGAACTCGTGTGTGTACAGTGCACACAGTCAACAAGAAATTTTGGCATTCAAAATAAAGTGACGCTGGATAGCTAATTCATTTTCCATGAGTAATTTCTCCTTATACAAATGGTTAGATGTCCGTGTAGCTGCTGGACTGGAGTATACAGTCGCAGATTGTTCGCAAGTAAATAACCTTATGTATGCGTCATCTTCGTATTCGAGGTTACCAGCAATGTATGCAACATATTCTGAATTGGACTAGAAGCATTTATCTGGATTTGGGCTGCTTTTTTCAATGTTAACATACAAACCTTGAAGACCTGCGTAAACATATAGAGATGCATATCCACCAGAGAAAAATTGTCGCAAAACATGAATATTGAACGAGTAAGAGCCGGCGCACAGATTTTGGAAAGTATATTACCACAACATGATTCATAGAATCGCAGTATGCATGAATTATTGCTGTTGCCGCAGTTGCATACAACGCTTGAACTCACTTAAAATAACTTTCAGTTTGTAGATTGAGGACATAGAAGTTCTAACTTCCAACATGGAAATAATATCTAAACTCAATTTTATCTTTTTTGTACGGACGTATGCCTTAATGTGCTATTCAGATTTGGAATATTTGATTTTGTCAACTATGAATCCCAAAATTAATTTATGACTTTTAGTGAGCTCGCGAAACATATATTTGAACCACAGTTTGCACTTTATATCTCCATAATGAATTAAGTTTAGCTATGCAAATTTGCAGCATAAATGGCCGGATACTTTCCTAAACATGAGAATTTCATTAAGCTGGAGTTACTGGAACCGAACCATCAAAAACTTGAATTGAAGCGTACGGGGAATCAGAGGCATCTCAAATGTTTATCTTCACAAATTGACGACTGTTTCCTGTTTGTGTCACCGTCGGATTGGTCATTGCGATATTGACAAGCCGAAATGTACTTAATGCCTAGTGTGTGAGAATGACATTCATACAGATGAAGAGGCAGATAGATCCAATTTGTCTGATTTTGTAACATGGTAAAATTTGATGGTTGTTGTACAGTTGTACTCCCATGGCCCATTCTCGTTGCAAATAGTTCAAAAAATTAAATCCTCGCATCCGTTTTATTCAATGCGACAGGCTTATCACGTAAACAATCATAGGATGTGCATATTGTCAACAGACAATTACAGTTTATTGCAATAAAAGCTTCAAAAATAAATGTAATTATAAGATATATATACTGCAAACTCAATAACTAGAATTCTAATACATGCGTTTATAATATAATTTCAGTTCGTTAAAAACTCAAACATTGTTCTACTTCAGAAGTCGGAAGCTGCGGACCTTTCCACATTAATTTCTTAAACTAAATCTTTGGAAAAAGAATAGGAACGTTAATGATCATCATTTCCAGAGACATCGTCCCGGCTTTCAGCGTACTCATGTTGAGTTGTCCAGGACAAAGGAGACTTGGAGCAAACACGGAGCTCAAGTTGAAAGGATTCATTTTGTTCCTGTCGCTTCGCTGAGCCACCTGGTGCAGATGTCTGAGAAGATATCTGAGAGTCACATAATGAGCCGCTGGTAGTTTCTTCAAATCCCTCTTGATGACATCCAAAGTCAACTCGTCTGTGTAGTCGTTCCCCATCCAGACAGCAATCATCATGATTCATGAAAAAGAGAAGCAAAAAACAAATCATATGAATTATTCATTCAATTCATCACATAATCACATCACACCAGAACCGCATATTAATCATTTGCGTTTATACTTTAGTTGTATCCTGTATATGCTCTTAAATATGCAGAAATAGAGTGTTCCGCCTTTTCAATAAATTTCGTCAAAGTCGCCTATCATCGTTGCAGTTAAATGTGAACTAAAAAATAAAGTGAAATCCTCTTGAGAGAACTATTATTACCAAATTCAAGATGTAAAATCGATATAATCATGTATGGACTGAATATCATTTGATCCATAATAAGAAATTGCCTTCTTAAGGAAAGAACAAAACAACACTTCGTGTCGCTCAACCACTTTTTTAAAAGATTCACTTTATTCTATATTTGCTGAGTTACTACCTCGTATATATCTCGTTAAACATGTAACCTTGAATTTTTTTTGCAAAGGATTAAGCATGCATATTGAAGGTGAATGTCATCTACTAAAAGTGAGGTGCTTCTTCAATAAAAAACCACTATTCTTATCATTTCATGCCCATCTATACCTAATCCACACAAACATTCGTACCTACATTTTACACTGATGCGGTCCACTAGTCTTTGAATGTGGTCGCTTTCGTTGTTCCCAGTCTGATATGGATATTGCTAACTCCATAACTCATAGTCATTTTTGCAAGAAGAAATGGGCTTTTGCTATCATGTTGTGAGTTAATAATCTCCAGAGAGAAAGAAAAGTTTTGTGTCTGTCTGGTGTTCTGTTCGATTCGAGTCACACAAAAAGTGTAAGTTGCTGACTATATTGTTTTTGTTGGTTGCTCATTTTCCATTATTACGTCTCACTTGTCAATCTACCCCCTGGGGTAAGAGCGTCACTGCATATGCTACTATGTTTTTTCTAGCTCTCTTCTACGATTCGCCTCATTATCAACGCATGACTTAAAGTTGTATATATTTTTTCATAAATACTGCCGAGAGTGAACACTGTTTGGCTTGAGAAAATCTCATTTTTGTCACGTTTCATCAAGTCTTGATAGCTGCCAAAAGCTGAAATGTTTGTGCAACAGTGCGAACGATGTGCCAAATGGATACAAATACAATTCATATTCTTATTTATCGTGGTATTATAAATGTAACGTACTCAAAAGCATTTTAACGTATCAACTAATTGTAATTGATGTCATTGAATATAATAGAAACAGCTTTTTATGCAGAAGATCAACTCAGTTCTTGAATAATGAATTTCTTACCGGTATTTAGAAACCTCTGGAACACATCAGTTGTTATTAGAGGTTGGGGCAAAATCCTGAAGTAGAGTTTCACGAGGCCACACATGGAATGGATGTCTGGAAATTGACTCATATCTGCAGATTCACGCTCTACAATCCACAAAAATTTTCAGTCAGTTAAGGCTGCACAAGTTCTTTAGCATACATGTTATAGTGCTCATATGATCGTTGCAAGCAATACATTATGAATTATGCAAAAGCATTATCCTCATAATACGAGTAAAAAGCACTTTTGAAATACAAGCGGACGCTATCATGCGCCTGAGCAATGATATTGCAAAAACGACGATGTGTTGAATATAGATTCTTATTTGAATCATTCGAAGACATTTTAATACTTTGCTTTGATTGAACGCGATCAAATCAACCATAATACGCTACGGTATTGCAATATCACTATGAAAAAAATCCAGACTCCAGCGTCGGGTTTTCTTCACATGACTTCGTGGTCGTGGATGAGCACGATGTTATTCCCATTAATGATTATGATTATGTACGGATGAATTTCCTTTCGTTTTCGAAAAAAACTCAGCGCTGCAACTCATAAATTTTCCCTTTATTAGACTTTTCTCACATTTTTCCTTATCAGATGCTTTAATCAAACACGTCTTTCGTTTCGTGCCGTGCCATAACCATTGCGCAGCACTTTTCCTTTCCGTGAAGATAGTAAGTACATTAACACTTGAATCAGCTTCTCGAGGAACTTTCTCATATCGTAATCAGTGGAATATTGAAAACATTCAAAGTGACTTTTTCAAAGTAACTGGTTGACTGGTTCCGATTCCAGTTTGCATTCCGCACATAATCGATCGTGTCGAATTTTATTGCCGATGATTTAGGGAAGTATACCGACGTGAAAAGCAAGAAGCAACTTGACACGGTGGATCTATCAGAGGCTTACATAGTTTTTAAGTTGGAATACATGCCTCTGAATGAGGACGGTGATCTTATGGATGAATTAATTTATGACCAAGCCATCAAACAGAAAAAATGCAGATATAAGTTACCATAAAAAAGCTGCTTTCAGAAACTTCTGAAATAGACACATGTTTTGAAAAGGACGTTTGCGAACGCTAGGTTAAATATGTGCAATATTCTTGTATCGATTTTTGAAGATTTTGAACTCATACACGTTTTAGTTTTTACAATCTGCTTCGTAAGGTATGGACCATAACTCTGTACAAAATCAAATACAACTTCAGTATAAAATGACGTGAAAATGTGAATACAACCACTAAACTGTCTGTGCCTCCATCAACATGTATAAATTTATTGAGTTCTGTAGCATTCTGGTTGTATGAATATATAAGAACAAGGAAGACAATGAGGAATCCATAAATATTCCAATTGATTGGTTTGAACGCAACAACATCTAGTCCGTGTTTTTATTTGAGTAGCATATCAATTTGCATATGTTTTGGTGTAGTATACAAGATAATGATTGAAGTACCTGTCACGACAGTGTTTTGCTTGGGATACGAAACTTGTAGGCATATGAGCGTTTTCCGTGAAACTTCCAGTTTCTAAAATGCCAATGTGGAAACTTGGTTCGTGTTTACATTTTTGTTACGGGTGGTTGTGGTGTCTTGTAAAAAATAAGAGGATGAGAGGATTATATGCAAGATCCAAGCTATGATATTACCTTCTTATAGTAGTGATTTTATAACCGATCTTCGTCAGTACAGCGGTTGAATCTCTAATAGCGCAAAATTTATGGTTATACGCTGTGCACCTGTCACCGGTCGGGTTCAGTTGAGATAAATACTAACAAATGTAGATACATGAAACATGACCTCCTATATGTCTTCCTCCTCTTAACCCATTCGATGCAGATCTCATACGTTTACTGCACTGGTGACATTATTTGCCCTGTAATAGCTATAGCCCATAACTCTACATAACTTAATGAATCTGGTCTAGTCTGATAGAGCAAACATGTCTTTGCGAAAACACTAACGATTTACATTTTGCGTATGAATTGTGACACCGTGGTGCTTTTCAAAATCGATATCATTATTGGTAAAGTTGTGATTGACTGCATTCTAGTAAAATTTTCAATTTAAGATTTAACTTAAATATTTGACAATCAATACTAGGCCAAGGATAAGTTTAAGCAGGTCCATATGTGCCTACGCATGCATTGAAAAAATTTATACTTTTTTGGCGAGTATTTAGCTATTGGTATAATGCACACATTTGGTTTCTCAAGTCTCTACACCTTGCAAGCACTTGTCTTGTTTAACTTCATTTAATAGTCTTTAAAAAACCTTTGCTCACTTGTTAATTTTTTAGCACAAAAATAACCTTCAAAACAACCAACTTGAAATGATCAAAATCAAACAAATATAAACGCATCGTAACCAACCGCTCAAACACAGATATAAGAGAATTGAGTAATTCGTCCGTGCAACCACTTTGGTAGGCATTAATGTTTTTGTTTGAGTCCAACCCTAAAGACATCATTAGCATTCTATACTTTATCTCCCTGTCTCGTAATATCGTAATAATCTTTTTGCGATTGCGCAAACCTGACAACCTCTGATGTCACAAGTCGTGGATAAGATATCTCGTTGTGCAGGATCCACTACGTAAATCTCTCGAATAGAATGCAAACAAATAGAAGGTGAACTACATCGACTATCTGGAAGCGAAATAAAAGTTCCTAAAATATATAAAGTATTTATAATTCATGTCTCACAGTATGTGCGCCAATATCACCACAACCTTTCAGTCAAGTTAAGTATGCGTGGGATTTGCCTTCCAGCATAGACAAACTTGTTACCCAATTACCTACTAAGTTCCCTATCGACGAGCCGTTAAATTATGGGAGATCCACCGACAATTCGACGCGTCTAATCATACTCATTTGCAGTCACAATATTATATGTTGATCAAGAACTCATTTAGCTTCCAAAATCATCTACCAAAATATAACTTATCTTATGTTCCGCTTTAGGAAACCTAATTAAAAGTAAATGTAATCTTGAAGTGCCCAAAACGTAGTTGCAGATGGAAATGATGTAATCTAAATGGGAAGACACAATTAAAATATTCTCCCTTTATATGAAATTGTTGCAAAACTTTGTAAATGTGATGATAGCAAGTGAATACATAGGGATATATTCGAGTAAATGCTGATTTTTTTAGGAAAGGATTGCTCCGCAATATAGAATCTGTCATACCCACAGTCTTGGATAGGAATTAATGCCCACACATATAGTAATATTTGATTTCAAGAAAACCTTTACGCTATAAATGTCTTAACACTATTATACTACATCAAACAAATTGTCAGTAAAAATATGATTGTGTGCAGCTCTGAACATTATCCAATGTGATTTACTTTCAATTCCTCCAGCTTCTTTCAATTGCATAATGCATATCCACAATTTTCGGTTACAAATGTATTTTGAACATTAAACAGGAAGCCTGCTTTTCGATCGGCTCTGCTAGTGACGAGTATTTAGGCAATCTTATTTTATTTGCTTACAGTAACCGAACGTAGGAAAAGGAAGCTATAAAAACTTGAGGTTTGTTTGCACAATATGAATCTTCAAAGAAAGCAAGCCAATAATATATACACTCTCTGAACCTTCAGTGCCTGAAGAGTGTGTTGCGAAAACTCATAATTTCAGCAACTGTCAAAATATTAAAAGTGAATTAGCATGTATATTGCGAAGACACGAAGTGGTAGCTGCAAAAACACGTTATAAGGATTAAGTATTCAAAGCGCAACCTGGTACACCACATTTATTTCATCTTCAACTTTTTTCATGCCCGATAACATGCGAATTAACAACACGAACTGCAATCTTTAGCAAGCTGTATTACAGTCATTTTGGAGTAATTGCTACCTGAAAGATGAGTCGAAAAAAAGAATCAGCCCACAATGATCACTAAAATCATTGAAATATTCGTAACACAACATTTTCATTTTCTGAGTGATTCACGCTTTTTTCTTATTCGTCTTTGCTTTTAAAGTCAGCATCAACATGGCGAAGAAATGTTACCCAGATTGTGTGATATAAGTTTTCGTGTTTACGTGTTAGAATGAATACATAAAGAATCTTTTTGGTGTTCTGCTTGATGATCAGTGTGTCTCACCAAAGTATGAACATGAAATGTTTGTATATTGGGCTTTACAGGTATGGTACTCGTTTTTGGTGGATTCGAACAAGACTCTCCATAAAAAGCAACGGGATGCAAGAGGAAGGAGCTCGTTTCCCGATAACGAACTGCACCAGAAGAATAAACGAGTAAAATGGAAATAAACATGTGTAACAAAGATCACCAATGTTTCACAACCTTTTTCAGCTTTTGTACACTCTCTGGAACAACAAAGCCAAGGGATTTGTATTAACAGAGCTTATTGAAAGGAGGAATTTTCTTCGTTATTATTACATCGACTGCGAGAATAATGGGGAATTTATTATGCGTTGTGCTTCGACAGGCACGGCGTGGCAAAACTCATGCCGTTACATAAAAAATCCCTTCGTAACATTCATGATGATTTTTTTCAAATAGCAAAATATAAAAGCAGTTTTTGAACATGCGTGTAAATCGTGCGTGTATATCTTGATATAGAATTTCAGCGTGGCTATGTCTGTTACTCAAATTCGAGTGAAATGAACTATTCTCTTTTTGAAAGCCGACTGGAGTCCAAAGTTTGGAATTCTTCAATTCAGAAGTCTCTGTTTTGCTGGCAGGAGGAAAATAATGCATCCCACTGTGAGTTTGTCTTCAGTGAAAAGCCAATAAACAAATCAGCAAAAACCAAGTCGTTCCTGAATCTTTCATTTATTTACTGAATAAACAGAATGTCCCATTTTTTGCATAGTCTGCTTAAATCCACGCATCTATTATGCTCTCTTGCTTGTTATCATAAGAAGCTCGAAATTTTCTTAGAAATCACCAGCATTATCAAGAGTTTGTCAATATTCGAGTTGTGAGCCAAAAAATTGTTTGCATACGCTGGAAAAGACTAAATCACTTTTTGTTTTTAGGTACATTTCATGATTCAGGAGAAACATACATAAATGTCGTGTTCTAATGAAGTAAGAAAGAAATCAAGGAAAGTGTCTTACAAGATGCTTCTGTCACCAGATCAGAGCAGTGCCACAAATAAATTATTAGCGTCTCCTCGTTCGGTAAGAAAATGGTAATGTAAAGCAAAGATGACGAATTGTGAGCACTCACTTATACGACAGCAAGAACCAACTGATGTCTCATCTCAAATGTCGTCTCTTGTGCGACATGCTTTGTTGGACAAAAATAATAATAGTTCTTCCCTGATTCGAATCTTTTTTACTCTCCTCCATATTCGTTTCTCTGCTTGTTATTCTGATCTGGTACTGGTTTGTTAGACAAAGATAGGTTCAGAGTAAAAGGGGAAAAATTCCTTTTCTGAATTCAGATTTATCCAGCCAGAATAACGAGCAACTTGAAGATCCCTGCATATGATGATGTGGTGAGTCGTGCAGTTCTGTGGAGTGTATACACATGCGACAATCTTTCCGAGATGTTCAGAGCTGCCTTAAAGTCTCAAACAAATATCACATAATCCTATCAGTACGAGGCATCATCCGTCAACTTCGTAGGATCACAATATACATGCGAGGCAAATAATATGTTATGCTTGCATACGGTTGGGTTGATTTTAGATCTGAAAAAGCGAGAAGCATCCAGGACTCCTGCGATAGCATTACAAAATTGACGAGGAGCTAGAAAAAAAGCGGAAAAGAGCAGTTGGTTGAAAGTGACGCGTAGAAGTGATTCGGACCCACCTTGTTCGAGGTACTTCTTCAGCTTTTCAGTTTGCTCCCTGGAACCGGAGACACGGTAAATTCCTTCGATATGCAGTCCCCTCTTCTCAATCTCTGTCACACACTTTTCTATTACAAACGGTGGTCTGAAGCCTCCAGCTGCTTTCACGAGAACTGTAAGGTCCATCCCAAACACCTGAGGAATATGACTTAACTGCGGCTCGCAGTCCGTTATCACACGCTCCGCACAATTCTCATGTGCAATTAGGTTGCAGTCTATAAATGGAAAGGGAGAGAAGTTTTTTAAAGAATATTTCAGCTTCTGAAGAACGTCTTTCAAAAGTATCGAGTTAACTCGAGACATCATAAACTAAAAGCATGAACACATGTGTATATTTTCAGCCTTAAAAAGCTGAAATTTCCAGGCAATAAACTTAACAAACTCGTTCTCTCATCACCAGAACTCAATTTCAAGAAGGAAATACCAATAACTGTCATCCATTTGTCAGGAAAGGGGATGGCTGGCTAGGCTGGCAGTGTGTTAGACATAAGAAAAACGGATGTCGAGAGTCTTGTCAATTATGAACGTACCTTTACACAGTAGACCTTGACTAGACAAACCCCACAAGAAATTTTGACAGATCTGACATCTGGACAACTCTTGGAAAGTATGGACTTGGAATGAGTGAGCTCTCAGAACTGGAATCCTCTGCCTCTCCTGTAAAAAAAGACATACATCATTTCAAAATCAAAAAAGAATTTCAAATTCGAAACCCCACATCGCACAAATCAACCATGTCCATGTCATATACTTATGCTTTACAATAGCCACAATCGTGGAGGTTCCTCTTTTGAGACGGAACAAAGAAGCAGGAAAACAATAGAAAATCATAGAGGTTGTGCGTTATTTTCAGCCATTATTGTTGAAAATTAATATTGTTACTTGCTATTAGTCTACGTGAAAGCTCTTTTATCATGATTAAACTAGACAGATCCTTCTCAACTTTCCACAAAAAATATTATTACATCCTTTTCTCAGAAAAGGGTTATATATATGTTCCAATGCAATAATATACCAAGGCATTTTTTTCAAAGGGCACGGCTAATATTAATGCAGTCATTATCTCCACGAAACATATTAAGAACGCAACGTGGAAGAAAAAAAGGTGTGCATCCCTAATAGTAGGAGGTAGAAAGATGTACAAGAAAATAATACAGTAAAGTGGACAGCCAACTGAGCCGGCAAAGTAGGAGATTTTTCTCAAGTATTTATGGCCGATCATCATTGCATCATCATGATTATCATCATCATCATCATGATTCTAGTTGGAATATTTGCTGGTATCATTTTGGTGTCCGTGCTACAAATCTCTTCGCTCATCCTACACACCAGGCTCAATCACGAGTCACGAAAAATTGTCGGCAATGCAATGTTATAGAGGTTAGAATAACGTACTTATACTTAGAATTTTTGTGGTTTTGAAAAGTACCCCTTTCGTACATCATGGATATCTACATTGGTACATATGTATATATATATATATATCTTCTATCGGCAATCGCTTGTAGAATTCAACTATTATATTTATTCCGTCAAAACCGCTTAAAGGGACAGTTTCCCACTACTTTAGATTCTCAACGAGTCTCTTTGAGATATTTGAAAAGAAAGCTGAGACTCAATCCTAAACTCATTTTCTATTCATGAGTGCCTACGAGCATGAGTAGAGATGCATGACCTGCAGAACAGAAGGATTCCATTATGGATAAAAGAACTTTCTGTCCAGGCGTATCTCATTCATACCAAGTTCTCAGTAGAGGGAACATTTGTTGATTCTTCTCAACAAAAGGGGAATCGTGGTGCTTCACTTCACACGAAGTCCCTGCTTCTAGCTGCCTTCTCCCTTCTCTTTCCACCAGATTTTCCTCAAGATTTCAAGATTACACAGATCTTTGTGTGTTATGTACATATTGATCACTAGATAAGAGTCTCTGAGGATTAGGATGCTCAAACATTGATAGTTATTTCATTTTTTTTACTTCTTCCATCTCCGTCAAATTCTCTCGAAGGTCACAAAAAACCCTGAAGCAACTCGCATGAATGAGAGTTCGATAAAAAAGGAGAAAAAAATCACCACACTACGTTACATCGTTTAATGGACTCTTTGTGATTCCCTTTACGAATTAAGTAAGTTCCTTCTCATCTCCTCAAGTACACTATTTATAGAATCTTCTTCAATTCCCCACTTTTCCAACAGTGGATCTATGCTGGTTTAATAGGATCTTGCTGAGTTTACAAGCAGCTCTAAGTCACAACGATTGTAATAAAATTTCTGTCGTAATCATAATAACTGACGAAGAAAAACACTTCTTGGAGAAAATGGGCTTCAAGGGATTTCATGTTGGTTTTAATAGCAAAGATGCGTTTTGAAATAACACCGAGATAAAAGGAGTTTTTCTAATCTTTTTTATTATGAGAAAAAAGGACAAATTCATCCTCTTGACTATTTTAAGACTTTGCTCCTACTCCATTCACTTCACTGTTTAAGTGTGCTACTTTTTTACTTTGGCGTCTACTACTACAGCAGTGTACTGTACGTGTACTACTGCAGTACACGCTCCTTCAGTGGTACTGGAATCACAATTTAATCGTCGCGAGTGATCATCAAAATAAAGCGCAATGTACTGGAATAAAATGACGAGGCAAGATGGGGAATTATGGACCACATTTATAGAGACAAGGAAGATTATTTCACTTCTTGTTTATCCAGGTTACCGTTGCAGAACCGTGTAATGACTGAGCGCATGGAGTTCCTTTAGGGGATTATGCTAGGTGAAATTAGGAAATTCCGAGCATTGCATGCAAAAGACCCATATCAACGAGGAAGACGTAGTATTAAAGAAAGAATCCGACGGGCCATTTCATGACGAGGTCCTGCTGGGTCATGTCATAATAAATAACGGAGAAAATGGTGATTGTATAAGATGTTCTTAGAGATTCTACACAACATACATGTTTCATCTGACATTAAGGCTACTAATTTTCGTTCCTGTTTTAAAACATGTTAACACTTTTTTATATATAAGGAAGAAAAATCAACGATCCAGAACAACCTCATGATATAATATTATAGCGGGACAAAGCTGAGTACTAAATACAGTTTTTTTGCAGTGAGGAAATGAGTCGACAAAAGCCCAGTAAAAATTCGACGTTTCAAAGTACAGTAAGTTATAATCATCATTTTAATGCGGGAGCTTTTTGCTTACCGTCGAACTTCTTGAGAGAGATGAGACTGAGGGACTAGGTGAATGTGGCTGATGCTTGGGAACACCACTCGCTGAATTTGATGACAAGTTGAAGTTATGTCTTCCATTCAAAGACGTCGTGATTAAAGTGGAATGTGTGCTTGATGGGGGTTGGTAATGATGAGGTTGATGATGATTCTGTTGACGACTACTATGACGAGACCCGTAGCGTCCATTTGAAACTTGTTGATTGCGTTGATTGTTAAATTGCGTGAGGTCACACATGAGGTCAATGTACGGGCCTGCTTTCTGGTCCAGGTACAATGTAATCAGACCTGATTGGACGAGATCTTGAAGCTTCTCATACCCTTTGTCACGATCTCCGATGTAAATCAGGCCGGAAGTGTCATCAAACATGATAATGAAATGCTTGATGTGTCCATTGAACCTGTCCGAATCAACAAAATAAAAATGAATGTGAGATGAGGATTAGTACTGGCAGACACGTTGTGAGCATATTAGAGTAATTTGGGACATGTTGGATATTTAGTCATCTGCAATTCTTGAGAGCATAGTTTGGATATAAATGTGACGAGAGAATGAATATGATGGGTGACCTGATGGGCAAACTATCATTCAAACACAATTTACTAAATGAGAGTTATGTTATTACAAACAGTTGACACGCTCAATATTTCATCTCTACATTTGCAGAGAACTACTTCGACCATACAAGAGCAAAAATTTCGCTGGGAGGGGAAACGAAGATACAAAACTGCTGTCAATTGTGCTTGCAAGCGTTCACTCTGTCATCCCAAGAGGAAAAGACATCACACAGCAAATTAAAAGCTTGTAAAATAAATTGTGCAAGCAAAGCAAGAAAAAAACTTTACTTCTTATATTCATCATGACTTTATCATTTGGGAACGTGAATATGTGATTCACAAATTATCTTATGCGCCACGAGCTGTGTCAGAGCCGTTTAAAAAACTGAAAGGCGGTGTTCACAGCTTTCTTTTTAGCACTTTATTTACTCCTTTGAAGTGCAGTGCGTGTATAATACATTTACAAAAGACGCCTATATCTCTGAGTTTTTATTTTGTATGCATCTTAAACCCAAATGGTATGAAGTTTTTGTGCAAGCAAACGAAAGTTCATCGTTAATCGTCTCGAATGGGTTACAAATCATGAGTTATTTGGTAAAGAAAAGTTCGACATAACCACGACTTCTTCCTTCCTTAGGAGGAAAAATCGTCGTGGATCGTTACAATGATGTGTCTAGTCAATATTTCATGGTAATATTTCATATGTAATTGTCGATAAGTGTTAAGTACTTGAAGGAAGCTGCGAAAAAGTCTCCGTCCCATCCAATTTACAACGCATGCTCGGCTAATGCTCGATGCTCTAGTCATCATCACGCCTCGTGCTTCGTGCATACACACACAACTCGCAAAAAGTTACAAAAATTGTTTAGCTGCAAGTAACTTTCTTTCCAAATTTTTAAACCATATATGCATTCAAAGCATGAGTTGTCTAATGAAACAAGTTGTGTCGTTGTGTGTGGTGATGTGTGCTTCATATGAAAGGACCGATCAACTTTCTCACCTTCCAGTTTACTAAACTCATTCCATATTTAATACTTGTAGTGGAAGAACAAACAGTTGTAATAACTTCTTTAGCTTTCCTTTACAAACTGAATTATGTGTAATATGAGTTGAGTCAACATAACCCACTTTTTCACGTTTCTTGCCACAGCCCTTTGTTTGGTAAACAAAATACATATTTATATGTATTCACGTTCGTTTCTAAAAATAAGCAGCACAATAATACTCCCAAAAACATGATAGCGCTCCCACAATCGCATACCACCCTCCGTTGTTAGTTGTAAAAGTAACAACGATGAAGATGAATGTTGAATCATGATTGGGTGACATCAATCAAAATAGTGTCACGATGGGACATTGAATATATGGAATCAAGTGGCTGTAAACACCACACATATTCGACCACAACAACGAAGAAGCGACTTTCTTGAAAAGAATGATCTCATTGTCGCTAATCAAGCTTAAGTTTTGGTATATGTGATATGATAGACTCGTTGTTGATGACCACTTAAACATTCATGATAACTTGACATCACAGCATAAGAGTCGTGACCAACCAGTCAACTCCCCCAAAAAAAGAATATTTCATAAAAATGATGATCACATCTTATGATAAGCTACGGCATAATCAAGAGCCACTTAAACAAAGGCTTTTGCGACTGTATGCATGCAGGAGTAAAGGAGTTGCGGAGAGTTCTCATTTAAGCGTAGCACTCCAACGAAAGTGACAAGGTGAAGTCGATTCATGGGTTCAACATTTTGACAGCCGAATCGTATGACTATGAGTTATTGTCCTCTCTTCTTTATAAGCTCATTGTAATCGTTGTTGTGTTCATAATTTTTCAACGAAATTCATCATACAATTTTTTTGCAAGCAAGCATCGCACCGGTGTAACACTTCTGATAGAAATGGGAGGTGAAATTCCCTCCTCTTCATTATCTTTTTTCGTAACACAATTATCATTGTTTTTATTACGGCTGTAATGTCCGAAGGAATAAAATGAACACACACAAGGCACACAGGCACATTACTCCTTCAACCTTTTCACCTTTAAAAATGCGTATTCCTTAAAAAATCACTATTGTTAGGAGAATGCATAAAGTAAAGTGTTGCACTTGTTGAAATCAGTGAATCTGATCTAATATGTGTTTACCAGATAGATTTATATAATCTGTGCGCCGTATGAATATACTTATGTTTTGATGTACATGCAAGACTTAAAAAGGGTTTGACGTAAAAAAACGTAGGTCTGGCTAGTATATGAACGTTTCAAGCTTCTGCTGACTATTTACAATCACTCGCTTTACTTTTCCACTCGTCATCGTCGTGATGTGTGTGGGCACTGGGCACCAAACATCTTACCAAATAGCGCCTAGCTGAGCATCGACATAAACATAAGCATATGTGTAGTAAACATACGGTTTGAGGATATATAGCCGGTTTAGGATAATCCCTAACAGGATAAACCATGTCAAGATTACATTCATAGATGAAACGAATGGGAAAAGCCCTAAAAGTATCAGATTTCCAAGTTTCATCATGACCAGTGTCGATAAGTAGTTATATGGTTAGGTGGGTTGATTAAAGGTTTGTAGGTGTGTGGAGTAAATTTCAGCATAATATTGGATGGAGTACAACTCCGAATCGTCACTGATCATTCTCGTCCACCTCTAGCTTTACGCGCATTTTCAGATTTAATCTTGCAAGCAGGCATACTACAAAACACCCAAATACAATAGACCTATTCTGTTCCAAATACACACATCCAAAGCAGTCACCTAAAATATACGCAAGTCCTAGTCCTACTCACTTTACCTTAATGCTTCCCCGTAATCGTAATTCCTTTTTGACATAACAGCTATTGTGTCATAAGGTGCTTTATTGTTATCACTTTTCCAAAACAGCCTTCAGCAAATAATTAGAAATTGCGATTTGACGTCGACAAACTTTTCAGCTTCAACTATTTCATCACGTTCGGAGAAATTTTGATGTATACAGGCACCGACGTTTAGAGGAGAAAATCGAGATTCCAGCTGCATGCCAGGGACAAAATACTTGCTTGATGAGTACTGCCGTATTACTCCAGATTCCATTCATAAGTCAACTTCTATAATATGACTAAAATAAGCCCACCCTGTTGGTTACGGAAACTTGATGTGTGATATCAGTTTACGCAATACTTAATCCGAACTGCAACTGGATGGAACGAAATTCGATCTCTTGACAGTGATATTGATACCAAACTCATCACGCATGCCTCCTACATCGTACCGTACGCATGATTTTATGCTTTCAGGGGAAATCTAAAAATTAGAAGGGACCACAACGGTATATCAGCCGGCAGCGATAATATTTCTTAGGAACAAAGGGTAATACGGTGTGGCAACAACTTTCGTAAAGCCATATGACGTTATCCGACGTTTTTATAACATAAATGGTTGCAGTAACCAGTAAAGCCGCAAGTGTATCCCAAACCTTCCGTGACTTCTGTGATCCTACATTTATGAACATCTACCAAATTATATGTGGCTGACGGCTACTATAAAGCATTAAAACTCATACCCACAGAACACCAGCAAAATACCACAATCCGAATGCTCGGGGAAACCACAGAGTTCTGAGCTTTATCGAATATTATAATAGTCCACGACAGCATCCTGGAGGTTACTACATACATGATAACTGATAACATAATTGGATTCTAGCAAACAAAATTATACTACCGCTTCTTCGGTAATCTGGACTGCTTAGGCTTACCCATTTTACTGTGCCTAATACACATGAGATCGGAGCCAGACTACTTCCTGTTTCAAACCAGAAATCGAAACACGCAAAACATAGAAATAATTTTCCAGTTCATTTGAATAACCATCACCGAAAACAAGGTCAGAAGTGATGTCAAGTCAATTTGCGCAGACTCGACTTTATGATAAGCACAATCGTGCAACAGAATCAGGTCGCGCTACTGCACTAAATTACAATACTTATTAAAATTCTGCAGGTATGCGAAAAATCTTAGAGGTTGCAGCTTCCCTAAATATTTGCCCGAAGCATGGATGTGTAAATGGGTGTGAGCAGAGATCCCTTAAAATTGCCGTATACGGGTAAAGGGTTTGTCCTCGCTCGATCGTTAATACTTTGTTCTTACACGTAACTCCACAAACTAACAATCCTCCGGAAGAAGATGTGCACAGCAGACGGTGCGAGATGTTTTGTGCATATATGCCCACAGTCACAATAAGATACCTATAGTATTTACATCTGACATCATCGGTCATATTATTTCCGTGAATGCTCCATATGTGTCAGTCTTCATCTTCAAAGAATGACAGATGTGTTGGGCGTATGATGTGATGATGATCTAAGTCAGGAAAGTCACTGTTTGCTGTTCACTTTTAACCAGTAAACGGTGGTAACATTTTTATACGTGGTGGTAGTTGTTATAAGAAAAGAATGGGACATTTACAATAGAATATTATCAGGTCTTATTAAACGAAACCTTCATAAGGGGATACTAGGTTTATGACAGCTCACTGGAGGTGACAATAAACGAATAAAGGCAAATATAAAATGCAAAAAGCGAGTATGGACGAGGTTATGAATCATCCGTAAATATTTCTCTTACTTCAACAAAAAAAAACTATTGTTAGCCACAACGCGTTTAAAATTGAAACGAAAGACTTGTCCAAGATGCGTCTTAAATTTCAAAGATTTTATTTCGCCAGACGCATTACTTGACAGTCAAGCCTAAGCAAGTTTTTTTTCAGATGACACAGTTCATAGCTATTATATATCGCTATTTATTTGTGCAAAAATTAAACCGTGCACGTATCGTGCATGTGCACACCACAGAAATAACAATTTGGTAACTTTGCACTGCACTTGTCACAGAATTCAATTACACGAAATTTATAACCAACTTGATTGTTGGTTTTATTACAAGAGCATTAACCATATACGGAATGACAATGCTCGACCGTACGAACGCCATACGGCGTTTTGTACCGATATTCTCATATTTATTCATACGAAAGAAAGTTTTGACACGATAATTCTTCTAAGTTTACGATAGTGGGCGGGGGCAGTGTGCGCAGTGCTTGTTTCTCACCCAAATTTTTCCGGTTTTGCATCAGTTGTCGTTTCACTCGAAAGTTCGTAAAAACTGTAATTTGCTGTATGGATATGACTTGAAATCTATGTCGCGCTTAAGACGCTCTTGCGATGAAGCATAATTTTTATTCGATACGGTTCTCTTCACGTGTAACTGAACTAAATTACTCATCAATTCAGTCTAGTCTCGCCGAAGCAACGATGACAAAATATTAGTACTGAAGTGAAATTCGCGTAAATCTTGTCTTCCGTGTAAATGCACAAAGCTGAGTCTATCTGTCAAAATCACAGGTTATCTACATATCAACCTTCTCGCAAGGCGAGTTAACTTTGCTCTCCTTTGAGATAAACCGGTCGCAATTGTAGTATAAAGCTTGTAATCAGTAATGCACTCTGCTATTAAGCCAAAAATGTCATTAAAATGCAGGAAAATTGAAATGGAACATCAAACATATACCCCCATCGCCAAAAGTTAATGAAGTCAAAATCAATTTCTCTACTGAATGCCTTACCTATTTACTTAGAAATTTTCACCATTTTCAACATTCAACCCTGTGAATATATCATTTGCAAATCGTTAACCCACTTCGGTTGAAATTATATGTGGTATTGAACCATTATAGGAAATTACTAGAATTGTAGTGAGGAAATTTCACAATGTGTAATGCAATGTTACTTCATATGGATTAGGATGATTACAATTTGCATTCATTAAAAGTGATCGAGGTCAAATTAAGCGATTTTCTGAAAGAAAATCATGCTCGACTCTGATGAAACGACATAGGTACGAAGCAAATATTGTAATATTATATTTTGTACATTCGATTGGTTGAAGAAATACGGGACGGACGGAAGTTTACGACTTATGCTAGTACACAGTAGTTGAGAGAGCAACAAAAAATCAGAAGAGGGATAATCAAATTTCAGATTTGCAGTCTTTTCGTACTTCAGTCAAGTGTGAGACTAGCAGGGACCAAAGCTTTATTAGAAAAACTTGGGTTTTACTTATTTTGCCATCATATGCTAAATATACGCCGAGAATGAACTTTGGATTTCAATACAAAGTGCATAGTCGAAGAGAAATAAAACTTTCATCCATTAATCAATAATGGACGAGTAATTTTCCATCACCCTTCACGGAACATGTTACTGTAATAATTGAGGAAATCGCGATTTAAGAAATTAACACCGTGTAAATAAAATAATCTTGTAAATGTGTCTAAAATCAAATTGCTAGATTTTATAGAACAATTAATCAAAATTTAACGCATCATTTCTTCGCATTATTATACAAGCACTGCATGTGAAATATTTATGAAATGTACCACAAGCACATATACCGTTTCATTTGATAATTTGTTGGCACCATAATGACAGTAATTATGTATATATTATAAATAAATATTTGAGCATTGAACATAACCGTGTTAGTTAATGCACACCTGCTGAACTCCTCTTCTTCTTCGTCTTTTCATGAAGTTCATTAGACTGCACAAAATGATAATCTTTGTTGGTTTTCGACACTTGCCTCCACTCCTTAAATGATAAGAAATCGTGAAGAAGGTGCCTTGCCAGAGTGACCAATTCAAAGCAGTTTGGTGGTCAGTTAGGCAAGTTATAAAGACTACTCCTATATATTAATATATACCTATATGAGTGTCCTGCAGAGTCTCATTTAATACAAGCAAGAAAGAAGTATGAAAAAATTACTTTGTGATTATGATTTTATATTGCTTAACCAGTGCACACACCATTCATAAATATTAACACACGATGGGAAAGGGAAATGCTTTTCTTGAAGTGCGACAAAGACGAAAACAAAGTGGCAAAGACGTTACATGCTCACTCCCTAATAAGCGCTAGTGCACAAAGTGAACTCATACAGGTTGTAAGCTTGTGGAAAAGGGATAATAATTATATGCATTTGACAAACCTAGAAATTACACGAGCAGGCACCCTTTTGTGCCGAAACCGAACATGCTCATTTGTTTTCTACGCAATCAAATTATCAACATTTTGCTTACATACGTGTTGTCATCTTAAAATGCGTGATGATTCGAACCAGCATGTTCAAAATAAATAAGTAAAAAACCCTTGATAAGGTAATCAGAGGATGACACAGGTATTTCGCGGACATTTTTGATCACTTGAAGTGATAAGCATTAATGATTTATAAAACATACCAAGAACCCTCACTTTGCTTTACTTACATAAAAAAAACCAAACACGAAATCATAACCAGCTCCCCTTGGTAAGATAAGAGGCATTACGGATGGAATAACAAAGTAAAAATTCCAGTGTTAAGCCCAGATAAAAAGTGTTCAATTTTATTTCCTGAAATGCACTTTGGTCTATTTACTGGACATCAATCTGGATTAATAATGCAATCATTGATTCTGTATTTTTGCAAGTGCATTTTAAAAGTCTTTGTAAATGGCTTTCGATACCTAAATAAAACTTAACAGTTTGTCTTGAAACATCTTCCGAAAGCCCGAAAATCATTATTCTTTTCAGATGAAGCGAAGACGAGTATCGGAGTATCCCATTGCTAGGAAGTCTGAATCTGAATGATCTTTGACCTGTATCTGTCCGTTTGACCTTTCGTTTTCATAATAGCTTCGCTCAGGTCATAAACATGTCATCATACCTTCCCATCTGTAAGTTCTGATTACTAAAATTTGTGTAAATTTCACTTGCATTTGTTCTTTAATGCACATTCCATGTTTTTATCGTTTCTCACCTGAGTCACCTCCCATAAGCTTACCATACGATTGTTTGTAAATCTTGGGATTTACCTCACCACATAACGCCCGATTACTCGGATATACATGAAGGTTTATATGCATCTGGAGGAATAGTAAAACACAATGCCATTCGCAAGGCTAGCGTGTATAAAATTAATAAAGACACCTTGGTTGTATGTCAAAGTTACGTTTCGCAACCTTACTCCAGTCATAATAAGTATGTGTATCGACGAGTATACCATATTAACTGAAAATATTCAAAACTATGCGTTCTCCACTATTCACATGCCAGAATAGAGATGAATTGGCTGTAACTCATATCCGTTCATATCTCTCAAATTGTACACACTGCGGTGATTTACCTGCCTGGTTTTTATATTTACCTCTGATAAGATAATGTTACAAAGGGTGATGGAAAAATAATGTGAATAAAATATATTGCAAGTTGTGCCAAGGTTGGGCTGTGGAGAAGAGCGTATTCATAACCAAAGAGAATGCTTATATGTAATGCTGGGTTGGGGTATGGTTTGGCTGCTTATAGTTCAGTACAATTTTTGTGTACATTAGCCACGCATTTTTGTTTAGCTCTCACATTTCTGATGTTTCTCATGAAACGGAGCAGATGTGATCTGATCATGCATACTAATGACTTTAAGCGTTTTCAAGCCATCCTTACAGAACTCTGTAATAAATCTAGCAAACCTATAAGACTATTCTACGATTGTGTTTTGGAAATGAACTGAAAATGTTGATAAAGAGGAGTTCAAGATAAACCTCGGGTATGTGTACGAAAAAACCTTGTGTGTTTATACAATTCAGCCTTTGTTAGCACCGAAGGAATTAACGAATAAATACAAGCTGCAAACATGAATAATTCAGGTTCAGCAGCCCATCTCTCAATGTAATATCATGCATATTCATATTATTTATATGAGCAATATGTCAACACATGAAATGGATAATCATGATTTCAAATTGATATTTATGCGTATAAATTAGTGGATAAAACATAGACAAAATTTGTCCTCGTGTATATCCATCCACCAGATTCAGATTGGCTGGATGTATGAATGTGAAAATGCAAACTCACGCGTGACACACCTTGAAAAAATTCAACCTCTTCTTGTCATAAATAAATACATTATGCATTCATCACGAATGGGAGAGGAGGCTTCGCCGTTCATTTTGAAATTTGGTATACACCACAGCGAGACATTTAGTTTGATCGCACGGTATTTGCCGTAGACATTGTAAATAAAATGTGAAGTACGAGAAATCATTTGTGAATACGCATGTCGCTCACACCGACGTAAGGACGTATCATAGAATTCTATCTTAAAACACTGCATTCCAAAAAATAAAAGTACACAAATGCTACACTGGAAAGTTAGCGAAAGAAGCTTCGTTTTAAAAATAAATACATTTAGCCCTAACCCTAACGTCCCTAACACTGTAGAAGCATATAGTAGTTATATATATCGTTTGTAAAACTTTGCTTGCCATTATCACAGGCCTGGAGAAATGGAAGGACACAGCTTCGCTCTAATGCCTTAAAAGGCTGACAAGTAAAGTGGTTTGTGATATGCAAATTTTGAAAGATTATGCTAAAGTATCACACAGACATCTGTCCAGCGGTATGTCCATGTCCATGTCACGCAGTATACGTAGGAAGTGATCGAGACTCGGTTTGAGAAGTGCTGTTGCGATTTTCCAGTATAACAAATACATGTGTGCATGCATACGCCGATAATGAGAACCTGATGAATTTACAATAATTGACAAAAGTGGTAAAAAAAGTCAAGTCACCCACATTAGAACATTTTAGGATGAAACCCAATTCCTCTCGTCGGTTATACTTATATGTATTTACGCAAATTCAGTATATCACAACTTCAAAGAAAGTGTTAAATACCAAAAGATCTCAAAGCTTACCTGACACTCAGAACGAAATCATCAGCATCAGCGCTTTTTCGAACAAGATAATGTCCATCCTTGGTAAGCCTGAGCTTTGTTTGGGAATGACTTAAATAACCGTGGAATGCGCTCCCAAAAGGATTATACAAATACAAGTCAGGTTTATCCCACGGAGGTGCTGACGTTGTCGTAATACTTGCTGCAGCAGCAGCGGATGAAGTTGAGGAGGATGGAATGACGAGCTCATCATGATCGTCACTGTGATTATGGGTGTTATTACTTCGACTACTGTGACACCGGCTTAAGCTTCCATTAGGGCTATCATTAGTCACATCATCGTCCAATATTGGCTGGGGCGGTGAGGGTGAGTGCGAGTTGTGGGAGCTTTCTAGGGAATTACTGCAATTTGAGCTTGATTCTAAAAGATGATGATGTCGCGGATTTTTCATGGAGAGTCTCAGGCAGTGTTGTAAATCCAATCCAATCGCGTCGACTGAAATGGACGAGGACAAGTCGTTGGCTGTGGTGCTGACAATAACCTCATCATCCTCCTCGAGCATTCCATGTCTTCGTAGACTGTGTCTATGATGATGATGACGATTACGACGGATTTCCTCCCTTTCAACGAGATTTAGGTCACCTCCTATGGCTGAATTCAACAGGCTTTGTAAGCTTTGATCACTGTCATCTCCTGATGAACTTGCTGTTGTGGATGACGTGCTAGGAAATCGCTTGTATTCTATTTCATCGCATTCCACTAAAACTGCCTTCGGAGCCTCGCTGACTAGTTTTAGCACTGCAGATTTCCCGAAAAGTGAGATATTTGAAACGAAGGCATTTCCATTGGCGAGAAACATGAAACATAAGAAGAAAAGCACATATTAGCAAACTTTGAATCACTAAGTCACTGTATTATCTATGTCATTCTAAACATATCCGATTACACAGCAAATCTCTGATGTACCCTCCCTCTGAGCAGTATACATTAGTCCCCAAATGTGACGATTGTATTATATTTCTCACATCCTGAATCCTGACATATTAGCATACCACACAAGACCAAATGCAATTTTGGATCGCGTGTTCACATCTTTGCATATATAGATGTATCTTTCACACCTACAGCCTAGAAGATTCCGTACACACACAATACCTAAAATGGCCCTGATATGCATGTATTATGTTGCAAACTTGATTGGACAGCGAATAATTAGCAATGCATTGACACCAATGACGTGCATTTATGTAATACAACGTCGTGGTAACACTTTACGATATTTACATGCACTTATTAAAGTGCATTAAAATGCATTTCGAATAAAATTGTTTGAGGTATTACAAGCATTCTTTTCGGAGTTATTCAGAGGAGGTAACACAATTGGAGTAATCGCGTCTCCTTACGGTCTCCCTCCTGTTCTAATTTGGACATGAAGGACAAAACCGCAGTTTATCCTCCCGTGTTAAATAATTGACTCGAAATTTGAAAATTAGTACGAATGAGCGGATTCCTATAGATGTAAATTTAAACGATTACTCGACATTAAAACTGATTAATTTGTTTCTTACACGTTTCTAAAAACGTTACTTTCTTACAGAAAGCGAGTGCATTAATATTTGCCGACGAAATGAGACTGACACGGCTCCTGCGTTTCTGTTCTGGTGGCCCTCCAAAAAATGATCCACCGCAGGACTGGCGCTTCAGAGTTAGTGGATTGAAATGGGCGGAAATGAAAAAACATTATTCGGTAGGTCAATGATATGTTTCAACCTCATATCATTTTCACGAATATACACATCGACTAGTTAGGATATTGTGTGAATGTTCGTATCTACATCTCTAAAACACTTTGAATTTTGTGATTGCAGATCATTCCCATTATGATGATGAGTGTATTTTCAATTGGTATGGCCGGTTCTTACGTTGTACGATTGGCAACACAGCATCCGGAGGTGCATTGGACAAAGAAGACCGCAGAACCATGGAATGAGTACCGAAACAAACAATACAAGGTTGACTGATGATGTTTCAACATCAACATTAATTACTGCCGATATTGCATTAATTCAGGTACTTAAGATTGTGTGAAAACGCTGCTAAATTAGCATCATATTTCGTGGTTTTCTAGTTTCTCGATAGTGGACGAGACTATACCAAACCGTCTCCTGCACCTCCATACAAATAAGAAGTACTTGAGCATGCTGATTAAAGCTTTCCCGATGTCGACTAGTGTGAACTTATGGAACAGTATGGACAGGATGTTTTTTCTACGGGTCAAAATTATTGTATATCGTTTATCAAAATCTCCAGCAAAATGTAAATATCAAGTTTTTCGTGTATATGAATTGGATATCAGTACGATTTAAGAAAATTCAAAAGATTCTGAATTATTGCGTGTTATGACTCACGATAACAATAAAATTGCGACTACAACGATGAACTTCTAAATGTAGCTAACTTTCTGTAGTTTCTAAAATCTAACAGAGGCATAATATATTTGTGCTGTGTTTTTGTGTGCTTGTTGCTGTCACCATAAAAGCATTCTCTACTCACACACGTGTTTGTAACCTCAAGCATGTAAGCACTTAAAAATGTGTACGGCTGGGTTGTAGCTTCGTCTTTTTACTGACAATCTTTTGGTCCGTGTGAGAACCAATACCACACTTTTTACTACTTTACGGCGTTTGTTGACATTATATTTCCTTTTCTGTCAACTCAGCCTGTCCTGTCTACCAAACATTTTACTCAAGTGCGAACATTTTGCGGCTTCGTTCATCGTAGGCAACCCCGTTTCCTGTCACAGTCTCCGTTTTCATATGTACTATGCTGCTGCTACATTTGCCACAATTTCACTTCACACAGACATGTTACAAAGAGATTTTCGATGTCTCAAACTCAGACAAGATGATGTTTTGACAAGCAGCGTACAGTTCATAATTTTAGCCAGCTAATTTATTCTTATTCTATAAATTGTCGAGCACAGAGTTCTGTGTACGAGTATTACATATTGGCCATTACCAACATTAATTCAAAACCTCAGTTCAGCTGGAATCTTATTGTTCTTACTTTATCATGCGTATCACTAGTGTTGTTGGAGGAGGCATTTCATTTTCATACAAATGCATTCCTGCATTGTTTTGGTTGAAATCGATATTCTAGCAGCGAACTAAGCTGGTAATTCCGTCCTTCTAAAATTCACCCTTCAATAATTATTTTTTCTCTATGCTAATGTCTCCTGATTTATGCAGACCAAAACCTATATTTGAAATGCTTGCCATCAACAATAGCTCTTCGTCTCAGAAAGAGAAACACACATGTGCTTCAGAGCTCGAGAAGAATTTTATGAAAAGGGGAAGAAATACAAGAGGATAATGTGTTGCAAGCCTTGTGCTTCCTCATAAGCTTAAAAATAAAGTACTTGACTGGAAATTCACGTTATCAACATTATGCTAGGGTGTAGGCATATTATGTAAGTATTCTTTTGTACATGAGTTCCTCAAGAGAGGAGAGCGCAGATGTGTGTTGTTATAAAGTGGTATTTACGTGTGGCTCAAATAACAAGAGAGTTTCTCTCAAAAACAGGAGGGAGAGAGGAAAACACGGATGCATGAGCATTGTAACGATGAAGTGGAGGAATTGAATAATGAGTAGTTGAGTAGACTGATGCACTTCTTGTCTCTCTTGAAGCACATTTTAGCGCTGTTGACTGACTGACTCGCGCATTCAACGAAGTATATATGTATGTATGTCAGCAAAAAAGATTTTTTCTCTAAATTGGAATTGGAACTTGTAAGTCCTTGAGATTTTCTTTAAAGTATTGATATGCGTCAACATACACGTTGGTACGAAAGTCGTGAAATTCATGAGCGTTTGGTATGAAATGAAATGATATAAGGAATTTACACATGTAAGCACATGAGTTTCTGGAAAACATGAAGAACATGTATAGTTTTATGTATGTACATGAAGTTTTCTGGCCTTGCTTCTGTTCGTTCCTCACAGACACACCAACATGGTCTTTAACAACCCTTGCACACTCGCCCTACATCTCATCATACAAGTCAGCCAACCAAACCAACTCTCCAAATCTTTAAAGACTTTTTCAACTTACTTCTATATTCCATTACATAATTATATTTAGTTTTACTACCACTACACTTTTTTCCTCTGGCCCTCATTTGAAGAAAGGACTGCCATGTGTATATGTTTATGTGTATTGCAAGAAAATATTATCTTACGAGAGTATAAAATTATTATAAGGTTAAAAGGAAGCTCCAGCATCAGTGTTAAATGCGTTAGCGAGGGAAATCCACGTCTGCGATTTAGTTAATCTCACATGGATTCGTATATGTATGTATTTACGTACATGCTTTTAAATGATCTTTGGGTTGCAGTAGAAAGAAGAAACTCCCTCAATTACACACGCTACCAGTCTCAGCGATTTAGGCTTATTTACAAGATTGTCTAATGACTTCAAGTATTATCCGTTTTAAAAGAGTCTCAAGCACTTTTACATTACCACGATAAAAAAGTGAAATAAATGTTTCTCGAGGGCTTGGTTGTCTTTGACAGTTGCCTCCAAGAAACTTTAGTATCCATCCACTTCAATTATTGCTCCGAGTAGAACTAATAAAAGAAATGAGAGAGAGAGAGAGAGATGGACGTGTGAAGGTAATACTGGCTGTAAAAATTCCTCTTCATCGCTGCCGTCAAATGAGTTACACGTATATCTTCAGGGACACACACAATTGGACACTTGAGCTATTCCACGATGATGTTGTATACATGCTAGAGTGAGAAACATGCACATTTTACACACTTTCATGCTCTTTTTTAGTCTGAATTCAGCCAAAGACACTTTAGCATTGTAAAAACGTGACTGTTGACTATACGCATACGCACATGATTCTTACGCAATTTTGTCTGATATCATTTAGTACTACACCAAACCACAAGTTGGTTTTTCGACACAACAAGAAATAGGAAGAATGCAAACAAAGGTTTGGTAGGATTGTTGTAAGCGTCATAGCATGTGATAGGAGAAGGTTAATTTATCAATCAAATTACAAAATTACATTAGAAATAGAAAAAACTCATAGCACAACTCAAGGAATGTTAATTAGCAGACTTTAGCTGTGCGTTAGCTCTTTGACTCGACTTTTGCCGTCCTACAAAAGATCACAGACATTGTATGTTGTGTATGAAATCCACTATACTGCACACTTTCCGTTTCTCCTCCTCAAGGAAACGGGTGGATTGCAATCAGACCTGACATCAGAACACGTGAGAAACCTGCTGGATTCGTTGACTTCGAGAATGAGTGTGATGCAGTGAAATCGAGGAAGTGCAAGTCTAACCTTACGAGTAACTTATCAATGTAAAGTATTATGATTCCTTGCGCTTATATGCATAGTTAATTTACGTGGTCTAAAATTTCAGGAAGTATCATAATCAACATCTTACAAAATGATATGAAGTTGAAAGATCTCCCCTTGATTACTGTATGATTATATGCCGAATATACCGGTCTCCAGATGAGATGTTGATAGCGAGTTACAAAATTGTTGCATATATGAGGTCGGTAATAAAAAAGTATACGAAAATTTGTGGTGCAACAAAATTTGTATGTATATACCTAATGTGAACAGGCACCACATACTGAGAATTTTCTTGGAGCAAAATAAAGGTCATACAATTACAAGTTTTGCATTCTTGAAACGCCAGTCACACTCTCACTTTAACCCTGTCAGCAAACTTAAGCACTCTTTTGCGCAACTCAGTCCGATAACACAGCTGCATTAGCGAACGTGATGAAATACCGATTTTTACCAACCAATACCACAAAAAATCGTAGATACTGCAGGTAGATACTGAAGACCAATTTGTGCCATTTTGCAATCATTTCTTATGTAAAATTGATAACGATATTCTTCATAAATACGTAAACGTAGGTAGCGAGGTCTACGTATCTACAGTACAAAGTTACGCATTTGTGCTTGCCTTTGCCTCATTCTAAAATGTCAATTTTATGACTAAATTTTGTTTAACAGGCAGCCGCCGGCTTTTAACCATTCTTCATTTCGTTTATAGCTTAAAATTGTATGCAGACATCGTCGTCAACATAGTGAGAAAGCTTCTCATCAACGTAAAATATCGTAGTATTGAAATAATGCACGAGCACCTGAATTTCTTGTCGACTATCCCATTTTTCATAACGAAAAATTAATAACAATATATTTTGTATGGAGAGCACATTCTACACACCTTTCCCTCTCCTCAGCCACATTTCAATCGATTTGCACACGTACATAAAACCTGAGTAGCCGCATGTCTGTTTCTGTTATACACCCTCGAGAAGCAAATAATTGTTTTCTGTGAAATATTTAATGCCAATGGACAGCAATCTCGCGTTGTCTTTCAGTCCTTAATAGCTTAACTATCCCAATCAGTCTAAGGCAAAATAATTCCCTTTGTAGCAATATCGTGGAATTTTCAAAGTTATATCTATTCGAGTAATTTTGGGGAGCCTGCTCTCTGAACAGACAGTGTGGATTGTGTATGTAAGATGAGAATATGTGTGCGCAGAGAGCATCCATTACGTGAAACAAGTCTACAAACATGTGTACGAGTAGAAGATAAACAGAGAAACTTGAATAGTGTAGATGTTAAATGACTGTGTTGCACTTCCCTGACAGTAATTTGCTTCAAGCCTATGTGTTGTTCTTGCTTGTGCAGCGGCTGAACTTTGCGCTTGCAGAATGTAAATTAAGCATCTTCCTCCTTCTTGCTTCCAGCAGAGTCACAATGCGGTTCAGTTATAATATACTGTGAAGCAGGAAAATCTTTTCTCTCTTCCATTCATTCCATTTTCTATAGTTTATGTCAGCGAACTCTCATAAAGTCTACAGACGTTGAAGCAACAGAGATTGCACATATACGAACGTAACTCTCTCGCAGACATTCACATGTAATATATGCTTTCGGCAGTTTTGTTTTAATGAAAATTTCAAATGTACAACAGAGAACTCTCCTAAAAGTCAGCCTCTCACAACTTACACAATTGTATGGTAATGAGATCACACTCATTACAATTTCATTACAAACATAATAATATTCTCTCCGTTTTTGCTGGGGATGATCCGCTCATTTACAAATATTGATGTTGATTTGATATTTCCTTGTGTCATCTGCTCCTGCGCAAAACGTCATTTCTGAGCGGAGCCATCATTGTTTTGGAAAAAAACATTTCCACTTTTTCTTGGACAGTTGTTCCTGTTTACGTAAATTGTGTAAACATTCCGTTTCCCGTCTAGGAAAACGGCTACACTAGTCATGATCCAGTACTTCATTCTACTTTTTTCTTGGCCCGATGTATTTTTAGATTGATGTTTTTACGCGTGTAGCTTAAGTGTAAGTGAAGTTAATAATGACAGGCGATGAGATTGAATCAAAAGTAGATCTTGACAGGTCACAGACCCTTCACTCCCTAAATCATAACATCTTTCAATATTATGTTAATAAACTATATTTAACTCTGTCCGCATTTCTTCCTGCAGGTTCGAAATAGGATATGAAGTGGGTTCAGTCGAGGCCACGGAAATGCAACTGCGGAGAAGTTGAAAACGCAGAAAAAACCTGGGAATCTAGGAGTGTATACGCACCAGTTAGTATACACGTTTCAATTGACGTATTGTTGGATTTATGCATTGGGAATATAAAACGTTGTGTGGCAGCGTTAGAAGAATTTGACGTGTACGAATATAAATTACCCAAGAAGTGGAGTACACCTACAAATTAAGAAGTGCTACTGCTTTACCTGATGCGGTTTATAATGTGAGATATGATACTATGCATACAGAAAAACTGATAAAATGATAATCCCTCTGTATAGTCCGTGCCATATGCTTTCTCGGCGTTTATGCTCGTTTCTCCCAAGACTGCTAAACCCTATGGAAACTTCAATCAGAATGATCAGGTTATGTAAATAACATGCTGGTACGTTATGATTCATTGGGACGCGAATGGGATTTCGGGCCTGAAAATTTTTT